>JAQGAF010001467.1:0-30776 GCA_034687865.1 Kryphioiulus occultus
ATCGGACATTTTGTTGATGTGAAAAAAGCACATTTGTGGGCAATACATGCAGGTGGCCCGAATTTTTTGCTCGTAAGCGTATTTTTAGCTTATAATACAGAAAATTCGGCAAAATATCTAACTGAGGGAAAAATATCAAAGGTGACTTCATATAAATTCGCGTACTAGCAACCTTTGACGCCAAATTTGTGAGGCCACATTTGGGACCCAATCTTTCCAAATTGATAATCTCCCTAAATCAATATTCAGCACCGGCTCCAAGGATATAATTTAGACAGGTTCTACCAGCTGTATTTACCATCAATTTGGGATTCCAGAAGCAAAAAACAAATTTTAAGGTTTGGCTGGTTTGTAGATTGTCCATAAAACCAGGATGGTTATTTCTGGAGGATTAGAACTACCTCTGGAGGAATTTTAATTGCAAGATGCTCAAAAGGACTGGTTAAAAAGGGGTCACATCCGTTAGTGAGTAACTCGGCAAGCAATAAACGGAAGTCGAACATCAGCAAACGTGTAGGGTTTGCCTCACAAACGTCAAGTGATTTCAGGAACGAGCATAAAATCATAAAATCGCACAGTGAGTGCATGCAATGGCGCGTGCGCAGTGACTAAAGGGGGAAATTCCCTCGGGCCGCCAGCGTCGCCACCTATCGGAAATGGGGGAAAACTGCCGCATGGTCTGCTCTCCAGTGTCGCATCAAGTGCCAGTAAACAACCCTAACCATACGACAAATGTCGGGGGTGGAGGGAACGAACCCGAGTTTTAAATAATGAGAGGAAATGAGGCGAAAACAAAGCCATCCAAAAACGCTATACACAGGGCTGACCAAAAATCCATACATGTTAAACGTTGAAAACTTACCAGTGACTTTATCTCGTATCAATTTACAAGACTCCACCTCTCCGATACTGGAGAACAAACTCCGGATTTCCTCCTGGGTCATCGTCTGTGGCAAATAATTTACGATCAGGTTCGTTTTACTGTCCTCCATGTTTCCCGTCTGTGACGAATTGTGTAATGTGCCGTTCTGCTGCGGCTGTGTATCCATTCCATTCATGATTGACAAATACTGAAACAAATGAAGAGAAAAAATTCGCCATTAATCACCGAGGGATTTCCAAGCGCATTAAAGTGATTGCCAATCACATTAAAAATCATATTAGAGCACGTTCCAAACGAGAAAATCCATGAGTGCCCAAATAGTGTGCCATTGCAGCGTTCAAACAACATGCGAATATCAATCTGTTTTTAAGCTTGATCCAACGAGGAAAATTTATTTGACAAAGCAACACTTTGGTGATGCACTTCAGTACTTGTAAATAAATTAAATAGCAATAAGTTATCTACATGTATACTAAATTGGTCGCAAAGCTACTATCTGTTGCCATAAGCTATCATGTTTTCGCAACACGAGCAGTAAACCAGGTCGATTGTTTCAATTTACACAAATAATACACTTTGATGGTTTCAGACTAGTAGCAATGGTACCCAAATGTTTGTAGAAGACATTGCTTGGCCAATCATAGGTCTGTAGCCAGTTATATCACTAAACAATCAGTTATCACCTTACTGCCACCCGAACTGCAATAAAACTAGCTGCAATCTGGTAATTTTGAAACCATATCAGTTTGAAATCACATTAGACTCAACCACTTTGCTACCCATGTTTTTCAGATTATGTGACGTCTCTATAAATAAAAAGGACAATAGGCGTGGTATCCTCGAGTTGACGTTGTAAAAACGTCAACTGCCCAGTTAGGTACATATCCTTTCTTCATCAATTTTCTATGTGCCTACTTAAGTGGTACGTTGTTGAGTTTAAAAGATTCTTCAATTTTGATCCAGAAATGACTTTATACTATTTCCTGACGTTTCCATGACCAATAGAAGTCCTGTCTGATTAGCCAAGCAATTTTTCTATGAGCAATAATAATATTGCACTACGGTCGAAAGACATTGTTTTGCCAATGTGAAAGGCCTGATCGAAATTCACGCGTTTTGTTAGATTTGTTTTAACAGACACCTTAAGGAGCCGCTCATAAATGACGCTCCACGTTCCATAATCACTCCCACCATCAGCAACCGTTTCCAATATGCCAATGACGTTACCAAGAGACGGTCAGAGCCACAGTCACTCCACAAATTAAAAACCCACGAAAAAAAAAACGCGTCATCGCGAAATTTGTCACATCACTTTGGCTCGTCGATAGCCCAGCAAGTAATTAATGACGGCCGATGAAACCGCAGAAAAATCCGCATCAATTAGACGGCGTGACGCGAAGATTCAGTTTGCAAAAAATGCACCGGGCCCAGGGGCCCCCAACAGCCTCGTTACACGGCCAAATCCACTGCGTCGCATTTGCGCTACAAAGTGACAGGCGCTGAGGGACCTCATTAAAAACTGCGTTTGCAAAGTGACGTGAACATTGAAATGGCGGGGGTGTGGGGAGGCTTGCGCATGCGCAGAGGAGCTGGGTCCCACAAAATCTGCCGAAGATCGTTAGCGTCAACTTATCCCAGCATCGGGTTAAGCCTGCGCTTTGGCACTCGCATAAAGGTTATTATGATAATAACAAGGAGGACAAACGAAAAGAGTGCCCCATTCCCCCCAGCCCCACTTCGTAATAACTCGGCTAAATTGAACGCTACGTTAAACTAATATGTACTTTGCAGTCGAAGAAATAAAATGGGGCACACATTTCCCCGCATTATGCCTTAACAATCCGACTGCATGTGTCAAACACGGCCGTAGAACAGCTTCTCAGAAAAGATGAGAAACGACAGTTTTTTGAAAAAAAAATTTCCGAGCGACTGAAGCGCCAATAAGTTTTGCAGACTACACAGGTTGTCTGATCGAAACCTGAATCAGATATATCTTACTTTCCCAGGTTTTCCAGACACGTTTTTACGGTTCGAAAGCAGCAGTGCATCATTAAAGGGTCAAGTCATGTGTTTGGCCCATTACTTTAACTCCATCAAAGACAGCCACCCATTTTGCATGCTGCATAAATGCATCCAAAGCATTAGGTCTCACTCAAATTCTCATGTCGATTTCCCTGACAACTTCTCAGTCATTTCCCTGATATTATCAGATCTCCTGTCCTTTCCCATGTGGATAAATAAAAAAATACATGAGATTCTTTTTAAAAAATAAAAACGATTGATATAAACCCAATTTTTTTATGACAGATTATGATTAATCAATTGGTTGATGCAAACTATCAATTTCCTGATATTTTCACAAATTTTCAAGACCCTGACACTAGTTTTTCATTTTCCTGACATTCTCCAAGAACATGAACTTGAACACGACATGGACATGAAATTTAGCCCATTTTGCTTGGCTATCAACATAACAGGTATGTAGTAATTAAAGTATTGACTTTTTATGCAGGCGTTACTGGAATTAATCAATTGTATAAGTAAATGTTAAAAGTAATTCTGGAATACTAAAAACAATTCTTTAATCAAAAATGCCATAGGTGATTTTTTCAAAACTGATGGATTTGGATCAATCGCATTTCTGAGATTTAACAAGGAAAACCAATTTGCTGAAAAAAATTCCAGAGTATTTATGAATTTCCATGACTTTTCCAAGTCAACTGAGGCCATCAATTTCCCTGCCTTTTAGAGGTTCAGTCCGCCATTTGAAGACTCACGACCCAAAATCCCCACCTTATAAACAAGTTAAATCATTACTGATGTGGCACGAAGATGTTATCGTTAACAAACAGTTGAAACTTGACACTGGCTGCTAACTGCCATAAACAGGCCTGAAATCGATCTGAAATCAACGAGGGCATCCATACTTAATGCCATTATGCGTTTTCATGTCATTCATGAATTTTGTGAGCCCTACGAGGTCAAAAATTCTGTCAATTTCAACAAAAACAGACAATGGACGCAGTACTGATGGATTTGTCGAAAAATAATGATTATCCCAATTTTAAGGTCGCAATACTGCACTATACAATATATTGCATTTTTTTCCTTTTTCTGCAAAAAAGGTGTCATTAGTGAGCAAAGTTGCAAGACTGACGAATGCCAAACCATGGAAAAGGATTTCAATAACTGGCCAAAAGCCGACGTCATTACAGTTGTAAATAGATTCTATGGTCGTTGCCTTCGTAGGTCGCTGGCTCGCACAGCAACCAATCAGCGTCTGACATCACATCCGTTCAATATTCTGTCATTGATAGAAGAGCAAAATGGCCCTCCGCAGCTATTAGGAAAAGGATTTGGCGATGAGAAAGAGATGACGAGACCTATGCACCTGTCCCTACTTAGGACTGATACCAAAGACTAGTTACGAAGAAAAGCCAATCTGTCAACGAACAAATTGCTCTAGTTAGGCAGGAGCAAAAACCCGGGGAATGTAACTCAGGAAACAAAACCACGACACGAGAAAAATGGGCAAAAAAACAGGGTGAAAATAGTCAAGGTGACAGAGCGTGACAGTGAAAACAGGAAACAAAATGGGGGATTAAAACGTCCCATAGGAAACCTGTGGAATGCGCGTCCTATATTAAGAATCTGAAACGAAACTTGCTCAGGCTTATCTTTCTTACACGCTTTCGCAATTCGTTAAATGTGAAACAGTGCTTTCTTTCAAAATACTCAGCAGAGGGAATTTCCTGGCAGTTGAAGTTCCCAGGACGTTTACCATGCTCTACAAAGTACTCTGAATACACATACATGAAGTTAGTCGAACTTGAAACAGCATTTAATAATTAAAATCGTAAATGGTGCACCATGCTCTCCCAGAAATAAGTTTTCAATTTCTCTAACTTTTCAACCTTTTGCAATAAACTTCCCTGACCACTGACCACTATATGCAAAAATACGACATATGTAAGGAATGCTTCATTTATTGCTTATAATTCTATACAAATCGAAAATTCACCAAACATTGCATTTAAATAATAAAACTTAGTAACGCACAACAAACGTTGGGCAACACAAAAATAAATGTGCTTTTCGTGCAATGCAAAGTTTTGTATGCTAATGTGCGCCGAAACTTAAAACAGAATAACTTAAACGCCATCTAGGGTCAATATTTAAAAATTTGCATCTGATGGCTGTCATAAGGCGCAAATCAACGACGTCATCTTTCACGTAACCACGCATAACCAATTTCAGTCTAAATAAACTTTGGTAAATCAATTCATCTTTTGATAAACATAAAAGTAGTGGTCAACTTTTGTGACAAATTTTCGACAAATTTTCATCAAATACGCAAACGTTAACTTACACTTTTGTTAATTTTAAACTTTAGTTGTGCTGCGCTGCCTATTCATAATTATAGAGTTAATCAGTGAAGACAATCCATATTGCAATGCTCATAAAGGGAAAATTACATGAATGAGATAAAAAAAATTCACACATCTATAGATGCCGGTGATGACAAAGTGATTCATTTCTTGACTGGTATTAACTAATAGCCAAATCGAGTAAAAATGTTATTCTCAGAAACCAAATGTCCGATTTAAAATCTGAAAAATGTGTTTTGTAGACAATTTATTCCACCTTATCATTCCCCTAATTGCATAAAATTCCTTATGCATATTTGAGGCGTGAAAATGTCCAACTTAAAGAGAAACCCAGATTTGCATTCATGTACCCCTGTGTGTCTGCATGCAATTGTCTACAAAACACATTTTTCCGATTTTAAATTCTAGCAGGTGAGTATTTTTTTGCACTCAAGTGTAGATACATGGAGGCGAGAGCAACATAATGATATGGGATGACGTTTTCAAACCCATATTCCCTGACTATTTGGTCTTTCTAATTTCCCTGACAATTTAATGTGTTCCAGGTCTTGGGAAATCCTGCACCGGCATCGCGTAATGCTCATAATTCATTTATTACATTTTTGGGTCAATTTCTCAATGTGATGTTTTGAATTCACTCGATGAAAAATAAATCAACATTTTTGAATCTCAGATGAACATTTGTGATTAAAGAAAACTTCGCAATGGGCCACATCAAAGCTTCCTTACAAAATTTCCATCATTAATGAAATGAAATTAGGATTCAGAATCACTGAGTGGCCAGTTCAAAGCAAACATTGTTAAGCAGCACTTAATAAGATTGCTACAAGCGGGTTTCCCAATCCTGGCAAGAATTTACATCGAAACTCGAGCCCGCCTTACAACCCGGATCGAAAACAGGAAACGGAAGTGAGCCATCGTTAAGTGTGGACGGCTATTTCCTGTTGGCAGCCAGCGCAGCCCCTAAGGTGAGCAATCACTGATAGCACGCGTGCAATGCTGCTTTGCCTAATCCGTGTTTTATAGTGATGACTTGCAACAAACAGACCTTTTCAGACGCATGCGCACAAGGAGCAGAAGCGCCACCTAGTGAAGAATGGAGCTAACACCACCCTTTCAGCTTCCTCTAATTACACGGGTTCTCTACTGCGTCTAAATAAGGATAAGTTACTTTGCACGTCACATTTTCATTAAAGTAAGTGTGTGAAAATGAAAAGATCAATAAGTATGACACACGACGTATTTTTCATGAATATAAATTAACAATTTATGAAAGGTAGGAGAGCGATGCTACGCCCATCGCCATTTTGAATTCAAATTCTGAGCCGTTCTATTAGTTAACAACAAACGTCAAAACGCCCCAGTTTTTGGCAATTTCCGATTATCCCAGGTGGCGCTGGCTCCCAAGGGGTCTCACATTCACTTTCCGAATGATATATTGGCCACTCATTACTTGCAATTCTAAATGAAATTTCGTGATCAAGCTTAATTAATTTCACCATTTTTTAATTTTTTCTAACAAATGTAGACTGGGAATAAGGGGTAACATTTCGTGCTAGCACAAGGATGAAACTAAGCTAATTAAGATCGGCATTAAACCGCACAATTCGGTTGAAAAATTAGCTCCTCTTTAAGTAATTAACGGCTTCCCATTTTTTTCAGCAGCGCATGCGCCATGCAGCATCTCGAAAGTGGATTACTACTTGTAGACGATTTGAGAACAGCTCAGATTGAGATGACGTTAATGAATCTTTTGCAAATTTGTTTGTGCCAGCCCTTGTAAACAAATTGTTGGCTTGCATATGCTAACATTCGCCGAATTTAATTCAAGTAATTGTGTAAATAACCCGAAAAAAATTTCCATATGGAGTTTGCATCGATAATTGCATTAGAAATTCTTTCAAATCATTTACACAAACTCTTACATCATGAAATCATTTGGTCAGTACTACTTCTGATGCAGTACTTCCATTATATAATGTCTCATCATAACATCATTTGGTAAGTACCGCATATGAGGGGCGTTCATAAAAGCACGACTCAGGACGAACGTAAACCTGATGCTAACGTCACTTCCGGTGCGGTAATGCCTGTGAATAGCATTGTGTTTGGCAATAGTAACAAAACAAAGATATCGCACTTATCCTTTAGCTCAGGGTACTGGCAGTAAATGATTTTTACAGACTGATATTAATAGCATAATGAATCGAGATAAAGCTCAAAGGGTCACAGCTCGATATTAACTTCAATATAAAATTTTAAGTGCGTTCAATAGCCAGTCAACCAATCTATCCGGTTGGGCACAAGCCACGTGAAAAACAACGTCAAACGCAATGCGTAGCAACAGTACACATGAGCTTCAAAACGATATTGATAGCCCATAGAAATTGTTATTGAAAAATGAGTGGGGAAATCAGAAAACACATTTTAGGTAAAACTACGTGGTTTTGCGCAGTTTTTGGATTTGCCAACTGATGCAATAAGGTCAAGTTATTTGCCTTCCGCTTGCTACTGGTACACAAAAGACAAGGCTTTGTCGCAATAATTCATTTTATCACAAGCTGGCGATCACGTTTGAAACGTCACCATGGCAACTGCGTGATGCGTCCGATAAAACTGCACAAGTTACGTGGTTGCTATGTGAGCAACCACCCTCTACCGTACCTGAACGACATTATCTGAAATTAAACACCTAGTGAGGCAGCGACAGCATTTCTTACACACAGGGACATAACTTGCCATCAGATTGCTGCAAAAAAATGTTGATTGAATCCTTTTGTGCCAGGTTTTAAACTAACAATAGCAGCTGTAGATGGCGTTGCTATTTAAGGTCGTGCTGTCATGTCAACACGAATAAGACCTCACCAAGAAACAACGTTTTTTCGAGTACAACTTTCATAATGTGTTATTCAAAAGTTGCGAAATCTAAATGCATTCAGGGCCATCATGAAAAGCTGCTAAACCGAAATGCATTCTGGGCCATCCCGAGAAGCTGCTAAACCGAAATACATTCTGGGCCATCCCGAGAAGTTGCTAAAACTAAATGCATTCTGGGAAATCACGAGAAGTTGCTAAAACTAAATGCATTCTGGGCCATCACGTGGTCCGAATTACCAGACGCACATACGTTTCGAATACCAGATTCGGTATCGCATGGATTTTTTTTACGTTTACGAATGCCAATAAATACCTAATGGGAGCTACATCCATCCATAATCTTTTAGTACAATTAAATGCAACACGAAATTAAGATGTGTACCAAAATTCGGTATGCTAGGACGGTGGTAAGTCTGTTTAAAGTGACTTCATAAAGGTCCGTTACAGACAGCGTTGAAACACGAATTTCATATAAAGGTTCAAAATACATCTGACAATGAAAAAAAAAATTCAAGTACACTACCAATCAAAAAATAGAATTTTTAGGAGGTGTGAAGTGTGACCCAACCAGAGGCCTGTGTCTATTCTCCCGCCAGGGGTCGTTGCATCCTTTCCAATTCTGGGAACGCATTACGAAAAGGGGACCAGGCGTAGAAAACTGTCATTTAATAACCAGCTTGTATCGATTAACCATTAATGTGTGGAAATCGATAAAATAGACAGGATATCAGAGAGTCGCGATGGTGCCTGAAACCCCAACCGCGACACATTTAGGCCAGTAAAAAATGAACGAGTGCAAAAATCCATACGAAAATCTAGAATAAAAAAGGGGGGAAAACGGCGAAGTCATCAGTCGGGACCCAACAGAATACGTGTGGGGGTGTGCATTACGAGTGAGGCAAAAACAAGGGGCATACTGGGAATAGACAGCTTGCGCTTAGGCTTAAATGGGGCATTCGCTAACAGGACCCAAATTCAGACGATAAAATCGAGCGCCCCCTGGGGTCAATCGTGAAAAGTATCATCATTGCGTTGGAATAGGCAATATACATGTAGCATCCATGGAGTGTAGTTAAACCAGTTTCATCTTCAAGTTAAAAGAACTTTTATAGAAATTCACACGTTAATTCATTAGGTTCATAAAACCTAATGAATTTTAATCATTGGTTTTCCATCTTGTTATTTGGGGTACCGGGTAACCCCTTCTGT
Source organism: Kryphioiulus occultus (assembly GCA_034687865.1). Taxonomy (NCBI): domain Eukaryota; kingdom Metazoa; phylum Arthropoda; class Diplopoda; order Julida; family Julidae; genus Kryphioiulus; species Kryphioiulus occultus. Next base: position 9,358 of record JAQGAF010001467.1, read on the forward strand.
CCCCAACGTCCATGTTGCATGTGGTTAAGTTTTCAATAGTGTTCTGAAACCTCACATGGTTTACCAAGGTTACCAAAATACAACGCTGTCATGCAAACATGTCGTGATAGTGTCAAACGGCCTTAAGGCATTGTCACACTGCCGAAACATGTGGTAAAACAATGCCAATCAAACGAATCAATAAAGCATTAGTATTGCCATTCACATATCTTATGGCTGCCAATAGAAGCCTTCATTGAAAACCTTATTTGGCCAATCCCAAGCATTTCTGAATAAACACCGCCATATTGGAATGGTGTGTTCAAAAAAAATCATTGTAGGATACAAATAACGTGAAACGTAGGATACAGGATGCAACTTCAGTCATTAACCAGACATTTTACATTGCTGGATTTAATCCCAATTTTTTACAAAACGATGACTAATCAAATGGCCGATGCAAACGATCTCAATTTTCTTGACATTTCCATGAAATTTCCCGAATTCCCTGGCACTTTCATTTCCCCGATTTCCTGATTTCCCCTGACTTTCCAGAAAGGCGTGAGATGAAGTCATAAAACCTGTAAAACAGTTTTTCAGCGCATGTTTTGCCAGTGTGAAGGCGCCTTTAATGTTCCCCGTGCATGCATTGTTATGTACTTCTAAAGCCTTGTCCACACCTAGGAAACTTATCTTAGAAACACGGTTTCTGGAAATTGATTTAAGGAAGAAGACCTGAATGTTTCCTGTAACATGTTTTCATGCTAGAAATGTGGAACGTTGAGGAATTCTGTCCCCAGAAATCGTGTCTAGGAAATGTCGCCTAAGTGTGGACAAAGCTTAAAACAAAGCTAATCAAGTTCGAATGGCCTAGGTCAAGGTCAAGCACAAGGACAGGTTAAATGACGTCATCGTTAGAACCCCCAACAGTGCCCACTTAAGATGAAATTTTCGAAAATTGGCATGTTGGTAAAATCCACTAAACATGCCAAACATGCAAACTGATTTTCTGCAAAGCCAATGCAAGCATCCCAAGGGCCTTGCGCAACTACGTCAGTTTGAAATCCAGTTTCGAGCGCCCTCCAGCGGTTTCATTATTTCTGAGCCCCAACAAGGGAGCGAGCAATTGGATGCAAGTAGTCGACAGGGCCACGTGCAATCCGAGCCTGCAATTTCGCCTTCTCCAGCAGATTCAGCAGTGTTTACACAACGTGCAACAACAAATCATTAAAAATGCTAATTAAGCCCCGAAATTAAAATAAGCGACAACAATAGCAGGAGCTCGAAGAGAAAATAAAAAACAGCAATTTATGCGTCTTTTCATCGCCCATTCAACGCTGTACATCGATGATTATCTCCTGCCTCAAATCAAGGTAACCCAGAACTAGCAGTTTAAGAAAGCACTCGATCTCTTAATTAAATCCAAGATATGGGATGGATAAGATACAGGCACGTGATCAAATTAATAACCTTTGTTATCAGCAATGGTCAATGAAAAACGGACTGATATACATTTTTGAGTACACACGTTTGAGCTTTTTCTTGCATAGACGCACTTTTTGATTTTAGCGATTACAGCGCAACCTGTTACTCACTGAGCACCAAATACATGAAATAAAAACTGCTTCTCTACCGTTTTTCAAAATTTTGTCCTTGCAACTAAGTTTTTTTTAGAAATCAAGTAATGTAATGAGAATAGGACTTTATGATCACCCTGTAATTTCCGTAAAGTAAACTATTGTGCTCTAGGGCAAATGAGAACCACGACGAATGACACTAGCGATGGAAGCTGACAATTCATAAGCACAAGAGGAATTTTAGATATGCCAAACAGTTTACTTCGTGAAAATTATTAATATTTCGAAAACAATGGCCCATTGACATTAGCTTGTGACTTTTCACCCACTCTGAAGATCGCTGTTAGAACAGTAGTTTTTAATTATGAACGCAATGGCAAACAGAACTAATGAATTCATGAAAGGATTGAGAATAACGTTTCAAAATGAACAAAGGATTTAACTAATATTGATATACACTTGATATGGACAATTGATATGTCTGACTTGCGTTGGGCACATGAACACAAATGATTTCAAATATTTACACGTTTCCACAACGTAAACTATTGTGTCCTAGGGCACATGATAACGTGTTTAATACGCCCACCTGGACGTGACTGACATCTATCGACAGTAGGCTGACAAATTTTAAAAAATTCTCATGTGGGTCAACTCTGGTAATTTTCAATATTACCAAAAAATATGGCCCATTTACATTTGATGTGACTTCCACACACCCTATAATCACTATTGGAACAGTAGCCTAGTTAGTTATTACCGAAAGCAATGGCAACCAGAACTACTGCATTATCCATTATTTAGATAACCACTCATATTGCGGCTAACGGTAGATTGTGAATTACGTTTAAAAACTAACAAAGGATTTACCATAATGAATGGCGACACACTGGTTAACAAAGCATCCAAAAGGTCCCTTTGAAGTCTGACTGGTCAGGGCCAATTTAGTTCTGGCTAAATTTACATAGCAGAACAGTTGCAAATATTAAATGGATCACAATTTCACCATTGCTGCAAACCTACATTGATGGCATTGTGATTAACTCAATTCAAGAATGGGCCTATCATCAACGTATTTTATTAGCAATTTTTCACAACTTTATATGCGTCTTTCCGTTTCGACATTTTCCAGCTCATTTTTAACCGACTTTTGAAGGCCATAGCGTGCTGAAATTTAGTACATAGCTTCGTCTAGTGGAACATTTCATTCTATTAAACTTCCAAGATTTCCCTTCCAGATATAGCAGCCAAGAAACCTCAAATAAAACAGTTGAAAACATATGTGAAGCTGCAACGCTCCATGAGTTCCCTTCACGTGCTTATTGGCAACAGTGAACTTAGAAGAAAAAATTTAAATACTACGATTTCGAAACATACGTGCGCCTGGTAAAAACACGTTTGAAAGGGCATGAAAAACCGAATTGAAAGCTCGAAAATTCCCTACAAAAATATATTCGAAACGTACGTGCGCCTGATAAACCCTTTTTTAACCGGGTATGAGCGTCACTGTTTGGTTTCATCTAATACCAATTAATACCACATTCTGGAATGTCTTATTTAACGAACAAATTGATCTCCAAGATATTTTGGTGCAATATATCCTTGGCGGTAATACATAGAGGAAGCATAATCACTAATGAAACTGTTGTCAATATTTCCAAGTGGCCCGAGGTGAAACCCCTTGACAATACAGCGTTCTCAGAGAAATGAAGCTGGCTAGGGTATAAATAAGCGCACGACAAGATATCGACAAATTTGTAATCAGTCTGGATTTAGCAGCAGACATTGGGCGGCTTAGAGCCTTAACAGGCCCAAAGCCATAAAGGCGGAAAGCACCATGTCGCCATTGAATCTGTAATAATTTCAATCTAATCAAAACATTTAAGGGGCACCTTCATCACGTGTCAATCAATGGCAAATGTCTGAAACTTTCTCCAACTACCTGCAGCACCAAACAGCATGTTGACTTCTGTTGGATGACCTTGTCAATGAGGTCAGTTTAGTCTGGGTTTATCTTTGCTGTAATTACCAAGACCCCATCTTCATCTTTGCCACTTGGTTATAGAGGGCGCTTCAGTTTTTTGGACGCCCTCTATGGCGATCATTCACCCCACCCACTCGAGCTAGAGCTTGTCCCACCGTGATTGATCGATTAATCGATATCGATTTTATAACCCGTGTCTGGGGTCCGCCAATGAACCCTGGCGAGATTAAAAAACAAACAAAGGGACGGCTGGACAAAGTGAATGCCATTCCGGATAAGAAACGCTTCCCGTGGCGAGACGAGGGGGGAATTACCATCGCAAACACTCGCCCCCTCTATCGATTAAAAGGACTAATGAGTCACCCCAAAACTACTAAAGGTTTTCTACCATTCGTCATCACTTCCAGTTGGCTTCACTGTCAAGCGACCCTGGGAACTGCATGCAGCGCCCCCACGCAGCATCCGGTTTTTACAAATCTAACAGGGATGGTTTGTTTCGATTCCCAATGGAGACTGATAGCATTGGTTAGCTAAAAATCTGACTCAAATGCAATTTTAATGTATAAATGTATGAGTGTTGCTGGTCAACCATCATTAGTCCTTTCCACCAGTGGATAAATAAATTATTATTACCATTATTAAAGACAACATATCGAGTTTTGAAGTCAATTAACGTGCATTTTTGATTGGTTTTAATAATTGTTAAAGTTATCTTGTAACACGCCTTAGTTGTTCGCAAACAAAGAAAATGACAGAGGTTAAGAAGCATTAGGAATTTCAAAATTGCTGGCAGAAATTTACGCATAATCTGTAAATAAATTTTCCAATCTCCAGCACTGAAATGGATTTATAAAATGCTTTTACAGTTTTCATGTTACAGGGTGGTCATGAATGATAATGGAGTCAATTTTAACATCAAATTGTCTTCAAGTATCTTTCCATTAATCCAGAGAGTTTTCCAATGAAAAAATTTGATTAGAAATCTCATAATAATTCCCTGACTTTCCCTGAAAACTGCCATTTTATTTTAAACTCCCTGATTTTCCCTGAAAACTGCCATTTTATTTAAATTCCCAGGCTGATAAATCTCTGAAACCTGTATTTTTATTTCAATTACGGTTGATTTCCCAACTACAATTCAATTTCCTTACATTTCCCAATTTTCAGATGGTGTGGTAGTATGTATTAGAAACGTCCAACGATCAAACCAAGGTCATAAATTTCACTGATCTAAATTTCAGTCAATGACTAATGCTGTAGAAACCCTGTCAAGGAGAATAGGCGATTTGCACAATTATGGAGGCCTACTCCTCCAGTGACGTCACTGGAACAATTGTTATTACCGTTATCAACGATTGTTCTGGAAGGTTAGCAGTGATTGCCTACCTACAGGGGCAAGATCTGAAATTCTGCGTGAAGGGTGAAGATGAGTAAGACTATCGTGATATTAGAAAAAGGTGACAAGAACGCCACTATTAGGTCATCACATTTACGGTTCCACTTATCGCAACAAGTTCCACTTTGATGCAACACGATAGGTCAACACGCAAGTAGCCAGGCACGAACGTCACGTGGCATATTGGCGCCACCTGGCGGACGTTGGATGTGAAAACTCCCATGGAACAAACGATGATCTAGTGGGCTCTAACGTTGGCGTGTGAAAGGGCAATATAAAATATAGAGCGGAACATTACGCGTAAGCAGGCCCAGATAATAGAAGCAGTTGGAAAACATTACAAATGGTCAGCGCATGCGCCATGGGGAATTTAATACCCAGTCCTTGTATTGGCAATGAAAGCCGAAAGGCCGTGAGCGATGTGCGGATGGGTGAGGAAAAAAAATAAAGGACATTAAAATTGATGGGCCTTTATAAAATACTGGGAGAACATATTCGCGTACAGGACCCTAGCATTGTTCAGACGCTTTTTTATGGTGGGAATGAATTATTCAACACCGTACTTTACGAGCACAGTGCCCCATCAACCACGAAGGCAGCAGTGTGACCAGATGAGGAGGATGGCCCAGATGAAATACGGGATGGTTGATGTCCAATAGCGCTTGGTCGTAATTAAATTTTTCATTGCTCAATATTACGGACTTAATGAACGAATCCTACAATAACATTTTACAAGATCGAAAGAAACCTTAAATCTAAATTGGTTTTGCCATAGGGGCGTTCAAGTATTGCGTCATCATGTTAGTGGGTTGACCAAATGACAGAAGAATCATCCAAATAAGACGTCCTTTTATAAATCAGTTTCTATCAGTGACTGCTACGTTTTTTATTTGGGGTATGAAAATTACGATTTTGTGCTGATTACACAGGAGGAACTAGGATAAAGACGAGTCCATGAGATTTCCCACAGATATTAAATCTTCAACTTCCCTGACTTTTTCCTGACTCGTAGGTTTGAAAATGTAAGGAATGCAATGGCTATTTCTCATTAAATATGAATTGGAGACAAGCCATTTTCACTGTGAAATATCAAATTTAGATGGGTTTTTAAATTGACAACACCATTATGGATTTATGTCACAGAATGGTTTGTTATCTGATGATTTTGGGTTAACAGGATTCCAACTCAAATTCTGAAGTCGTTTTTCCTGAATTCTAAAAGATATTTTTTTAAAAAAGAGATTGATTTTATCCGAAATTTGTTTAAAAGATGATGACATTTCCACGAATACCCTGACACCTTCACATCCCTGACATCCCCTAACATTCACAGACTTTCCAGAAAGTGATAACCCTGGTTAAGTAATAACTAGTTATGTAAAATGTATTCTAACTGGTTTAATTACCATGACTTTTTCAAAGTGAATCCATTCTCCTGACGTTTCCAATTTGATTTCCCTGACATTTCCAAGTTTGGAGGTATCCTATCCACAGAATACGAGCACGAACTCGAGATTGCCTACTGAAACCAGTCTATATCAAGTTAACGTCATGGTCTGCCTTAAAATCAGGGAATCTACGAACATCTCTACATACTCATTTTTCAAAGCAAATGCTCCAAACGTTTGATGTGGTCATAACACATTTTCCCAAAATTGGAAAAGCCACAAAACGATATTTTGCAGCTTAGTCTAGCCTACACAATACGTCAACAGATTCCAAATTGCACAATTTCTAGTTTTATAGTTTAACCCTTAATGCACTTAGTGTTAAACGTTTCATTCATCAGTTTATTCTGTTTTCCAAATTACGTCTATTAAGGCGTCTCGTATCGCTGTCACTAAACGAAGATTGAAATCCGCTATTACAGCACATGATTTGGGGGCATAACAACAAAGCTGAGCCAATGAGCACTATGCGAACAGCATGGAAACATTGACACAAGGATTGCTATTTTTCCATCGATACATCGAGCGCCATGGACGTTATCAGTCACTAACAATGACGCATGGGTGGCTGGTTGCTAGGACGCCCATTAGGCAGTCAACGGTCGCTGCATTTGGCATAAGTGCAAGGAGCAATTAACGCTTTCCAGAGTCATTATACCGTTCTCAAGTTCTACGATATGCCCCAGAAGATTAAACTGACACCAAGAAGAACAATCCAGTCCATTACACAACTCACAAAAGGAACAACGCTGCTGGAAGCGCCATAGTCAACGAGAAAATACGTCGCGAATGGTGGCGCCACATTCGACCTAAGATAAACCTGAGATGACATGAGTGCTCTAGCCATGTGGTCAGCATCTTCAACAGTTCTTTGATATATCTTCATTGGATTCTCCCAGTCTGCCACCTTCAGGGTTTCGCTCCAATGGTTATTTTCATTCCTTTTATTTCATTTTAAATATTTCTTCCCAGTAGCAGCGACATTTAATCATTCGTCTCGTGTTTGTTTTTGGCCGCCATAAAATATTGCATTTGGCGTCTGGAAGCGAAAACGCAATTTCCCTCTCTGCCAATAAATATGCAGCCTAGGTGGGCTGGTTCCTCAGGCTACACAAAAGTGACGCAAACAGCCAGACGCGTGGGGTCAGGTCTGCGTGGGGTGACAGCGAAAACGGCGTGCTCGCCAAACAAGAGTTTGTTCGCCAATTTAGATTATTTAACTTCTGGTTTCGTAAACATATGTTAAACCTGATGTATCTTTAAACGTAATTCTTCACGCAGTATTTCTTACCAAATTCCATCAGTCATTTGGTGACGTCAAGCGACGTCTAGTTCTAAAACTAAGAAAAAGACGTGGCAAATTCAGTCTCGGTTTCATCACCTTTTGGCAAATAATAGGAACAGTTTTAGCACATTTTAAGATGGCGACGCCTATTCCTGAATGTGAGGTTAAAGGTCAATCAGACGTCACGTAATACCCTATTGGATTGCACCTTTGGCGGTAAAACATTGTGCCTACACACTATCGAAACACGTATTGAAAAACTTAGGTTTCATAGGTTGTATGACGTCATATGTCGCATCTGTACTTAAAAACAATTAAAGATCTAAGTGCTGCCAATCATGGCCAGTTTTCCTTAACATCTGGCATGTTTTACGATAGTTTTAACCCAGAATGCATTTCGAACACCACAGTTTTAACCCAGAATGCATTTCGAACACCACAGTTAACCCAGATTGCCTAAAAAATGGTTTCCTAAAAAAATACAAGTGTTGTCGCTCCTGCACATTTGACGTTAACTTCAACACGTGTTTTGATCGTCTGAAAGCGTCACAAAGTCACTTTCGAAGACTGTTACACCATTTTAAAAGCAAAGTAATAAAATGTAGATGCATTTGACAAGTATAAACGCACAAACCTTACTTTTGTAATACATCAGTATCTGATACATGCGCACAAATTGGCACAAATTCTTGAAAATTCATTGCGGATGAGGAGGTCATTACGTTAAAGTGCATAGGACCTCTACATCAAGCGCTACCTACGCGTCATAGCAAGCCCTAGAGCAACGCATGATGTCAGCCTACACAAACCGCCTTCTGGGTCTCAACTCGAGACATTTTTCTTTCTCCTCAGTCCTCCATTCGCCGCAATTTATATCCGACAAGGTTTGTCAACCTCTAAGCGGAATTTTTTCAACAGTGGATTTTCCCTTTCTTTCATTCCAGAAAACTGCCAGTGACATTCGTCGCCAGTGCGCGTGCGCAGTAGCTACAATTTGCATTTCTTCTTCGCAGGCCCGAGCCCCCACCATTGTTTACGTCCCTCAGGTCCCCCACCCACGACAGGGTGTCGGTCCCACGCTTTCTAATGCCCATGCGAGGGGTTTCGCTTATTTTTAAAAGCTGGATTTCAGATGTCAAAAGCATTGAACTTGAAGCCGCCATGATGGCTGCCGTCACCATGGCAACAGCACGGCGTCCCGGTTGCCAGGGCAACGCATGCTGAAAACCGCACGATGTTTCATTAAGGAAAACTATAAATTCAAGATTAAAAAAATAACATAATGAAAGCAAAGTTGGCCTATACGTTGACAAGCCATAACTGAGATGAATGCCTGCAAATGGGCGTTGGGGAAATTCCCATGCAAACGAGATGGAGGTTGAAATTTGGAGAAATGAAACGTGGATTTTGGAAACATGTAATTCCTACCCGTAATATGGGCAAAAATTTGCAAAATTTCTAATAGGGTTCGCACATCTTTAGTAACAAAATCCCTTTTTACCAGGTTTGCAAGGTTTGCAACCCATAAAAAGGACCAGCCTTTTACCAGGAGGATAATTTGAATAACAAAGGAATCCGCACAACATCAAAGTATTAATGCAGCTTATCAATGTGGATGGATTTTTAATTAGGAGAACTCGTATGTTCAGAGTTTATTTTAACTTGGCAAATTTTGATTGTCATAACCAAGACGGAACCAATCTGCCATATTGAGGTTCTCTATTATTGTGCAGAAAGCAACTTCACACCTAAAAACCACGGTCACGCTATAATCGATATATGAAATAATATTAAATCATTTTCTTCTATAAACAGGAAAAGGAGGTAATGTCATACAATAAAATGGTTGATTTCTATTTATAAAAAATATGAATTCACAAGTTAAAATACTATAGGCTGATATCATGCAAAAAAGCATTAAATTTCGTTAATGAGCTAGTCATGAGCAGTGAGCCAGGTTCTGTGGGAACCCTGCAAAATTTTATAAACAAACAGAAAATTTAGGTTAGTTTTTTAAATTGGCAATTTCATAATTAATTGGGTCCACAAAACTACTTGTCATCTGTTGATATGTGCTAACGAATAACTACATGTTGCTATATTGAACTTTTTCTGACTTTTTCCTAAATTAAAGTAAATCCATTTTCCCTGATTATTTTCCATGTTTTTTCAGGTCTAGGGTACTCCGATTATGCTGTGCATCAAATTTAGCACGCTAGGACCGTGATAAGTCGGTTTGAAACGTTCGTAAAGGCTCATTAGAGACAGAAATGAAACAGCAAGTACACAGATAGGTCGTAAAAAATAACATGCGTCAGGCACGCTTGGTGCAGCCTTCAGGCATTCAGACAATTGAACATAAGACGTATTTTGACTGAAAGAAAATCTCATTTTCCTAATCAATTTAGCGAATTGGCGCATCCAAGATGGCGCCTTGTTTTATTTCGTTTGCCCCTTATCCGGATTTCTTACCGCTCGCGTTTGTGCGACCGATTCGCAAGAGTGCGAATTCGCTAATCCTCTTAAACGGCGAACGAATATTGGATGGGATCAAGTTGTAATCCGGTAAACGAACTGCCAGTGTTTATGCAAATAGGCCTCATGCAAATTCGGCACTAGGAAGAATCTCAACGGTATTCCCATCCCAACTAGAGGTCGAAAAACTCACTTTCGTCAAAATTTCACCACTTCAAAAACCTACAAACAGTACAGGTAATACAAGCTAACAGTTGCTTAGCCTTGCATCACATTGGAGCAGGACTAAGAACTACACTGCTGCCATCTATATAGCATGAAGAATACGAAGTCAGTAGCACAGATGTTATTGTGATGAAAATTTGGTAATTAAGCAGAATTCAGGCGCACCAAACACGCTAATTAGTCACGCATAATTTAATTGGTTGAATACCTTGAACCAGAAAAAGCATGAAGGTGTGATTAAACTGCCACATGTTCATATCCGATCAGTACATCGCGGTAAATACTAATTTCTGAAAATTAAATTCCTCGAGTTTTCCTGGGTCACATTCGATGTGTGCTACAATTTTATTAAAAACATTAGTAGTAATGAGGAAATTCTGTACGTGGAATTTTGAAAACATTACCACATCCTAATGATGGATTTTGTGAACACCTGGTAGTCACCATGAAGCTGTAGTCCTTTCCAAAATTCAGCACGCTATAGGACGACGGTTTAAAATGGCATTGTAAAGGTCAGTTACAGCCAGATGAAATACAGCACGTTATTAGAAAGGTTATAATAGAAGCAGTATTCTTGTTCCTAACTGCCATGAGCTCATGTCAGTACAAATGAGAGTAGTTGCAAAAGCTGATGTGGGGGAAAAAATAATGGTTGGCTTAAGATCGCCAATAACTTAAAAACAAACTATTTCGGTTTATGTAGATTGTGTGGACAACATGAGACACTTTTCAGTACGTGAGCTGTACTTAAAGCTGGTACGTCGTGTCATTCTCAAGCATTATACGTTAATCCACACTCGATAGGTGGGTTTTCGCCTTTCAACTTTTGTCGTTCAAGTCAGACTACTGAAAGCGAGAACGCAGCTTAAAGTTGACACATTCCACCCACGATCAAGTGTGTATTAACGTACGTTTGTCAACGCACACAACGTACCAGCTATAAGTACAGCTCACGTTCCGAAAAAATTTCTCGTCTCATGTTGCGCACGCAAAATCTACATACATTGTACATATAAGTGTGTGTTTAAGGCGGAAAAAATTACATCGAAATAGCTTAGTTTAAGTTATTGGCGATCTTAACCCAACCATTTTTCACCTACCAGCTTTCGCAACTAATGTCCTCATTCTTGTCTAGACTTACTCGAATCAATGTTCAAAAATTGGCACAAAAAAGTTATGGCGCTCCCTGTGGCCCTATACCTGTGCTTGGCGGCTAAACGCTACCATAACCACTGTCAATGGACATACAGGGTGTGCCAGAAACCTAGTCTGGCCTCAAATGCCAAATTAGCCTTCGCGACAGGGGGTAGCCCATCAGCAGATGGTCATCAGATAATGCCGAAAGTAATACTAATAAATCGGCACCCGTGCAAAAAAACGCCCAAAACAATGCCAACAAAGCAGTAGAGTGGACACCAGGTGGCGTTAGGGGGCGAGGTCAAAAGCCCGCAATCTGTTAAGTCCACACCAGACATCACTTCGATTTCGGGTGAATGGCGGAGGGGTGGGCCAGTTGGGAAGAGGGGGAGGGGGTGAGAGGGAATCCCAAATCTAAGGTCATTAGTTGGGCCAGCTGTCGCTCAAAAAAACCGCGTAACCCTACGCTCCCTGACGGGGATTCCCACGCACGCGACGTTGGGGATCAAAGGTCACCCCGGCGCCTGAACCCAGAGTAAGGTCAAAGTTGGCACGCGCCACCCCAGTCGCTTGGGGGGAGAACAAAAAGGCGGCAGGGCGATAAGAGGCACGTGCCAACTGCATTATGGGTAACAATGTGGGGCGCCATCTGGCCCCCTGCCCGCCATTCACCATCCCCAGCGACAAAGGGGGCCCTGGGTCCCCATGCGACCTAGATCGGGGCAAGACAATATGGCCTCCATCGAGTAGGGGGCAGTCATAAATATCGGCACTGCAGCTGGGCACATGTCAGAGGTCATGACAAACCACAACTGGCCGAATTAGCAAGTCTGTCAATGGGCAGGGTATCTGTGACACGATCTTGGTGTAAACTTGGGTGAATATCCCTCAGGCTGCCAATGGGGAGACGAAATTTTACTTCCCTGACTTTTCCAGGTTTCAAACCAAATTTGCCTGACCACTAACCGTTGTGAATGCAAAAACGTGGCATAAACCAAAGCAAGCAATGCTATATTTATTGCCAATAGCTATCATACATAATCGGGAATCGGAAAAAGAAATCATTAGGCTACACCAAATTTAGATTGTTTTGAAATTAACATTTCATGATCGATTTCTTCTACAGGATTGCTTGTTACCAGGGTGTCTACTGTATTTGGTATTGCAAATTCCATGACTTTCGCATGACTTTACCCTGCATGGCTACGTGTATCTCCCGATTTATGTTGGGCAATAGCTGGTTATCTCAAAATGCATCATATATGTTTAATTTTCTTTACGTTTTAAAAGTAGATCCAATTTCCATGATGTTTCCAGAACACACAATTAACAAACAACAAATTTACAGTAGTATTTATATGGACAATTAACTATTAACTACAGTACTTCCTCAGAATTGTTTGTCATATCCTGGTTTTCATGTTGACTAATAACCTGCCATGCAAAATGTATCATTGATTTGTTGATCTTCCCTGACTTTTAAAGTAAACCCATTTTCCCTAAATTTTACAGGATTTTCCATGTCCCCTGACATTTTCAGAACACAAATTTCATTAACAAAGAGCAAATTTAGATTATTTCAAATTGACAATTACATTATTAATTTCCTCCTCAGAATTGCTTGTCATGTAGGCCTATTGATTTGTTTTAACCAATAACCAATTTCCACGACTTTTTCAAACTAAATCATTTTACCCTGACTTTCAAATTTCCCTGACATTTCCAGGTCCCGGGGGAACCTTGTCATAGAGGGGCGAACACTTCAAGTTGAGATAAGTTTTCCAGCTTAATTTGTCCTGTTGGCCAATTTTTAAAATAGCTGTCAGATACAAGGGTCGTCCAGTGTATGGCTTGCACATACAGTAAATCATGTTTGCACTTACTCCAAACTGTTCAATTATGAGATGTTCATGGCTGTTCGAAGCAAATCAAGTGCCCTAATGTTAAGCCACTTCAATCATTTCAATGGCATTGGGTCAATAGGCCAATGAATGCTGAAATGCTGATTTCCATTATGAAAAGCACCACGTATATAGGTAGGTGTACGATGTTCCATGTGATTACATGAATCAATACTTGGAAGCAAAGATAAATGTTGCTGACGAGATGTCATTACCCGGCTCTTTCGAAATTAGCATTTAATTCATGAATTTAACATGAGGCAGAGTGAACGGTATTTACATACGGCAAATTTGTTTTAAACAAATTGGAAGAAAGGTTTATACCATCTTAAGATCATTATAGCCCATTTAATGCGTAGGATAAATGTATCTGCATGTATTTATTGAAAATAATTTTGCAGTTGATGCAATTTACGATACAGACCTAAAAAGACAAGATCACAAGATATACTAACAATGTTAAAACTCAAACAACTTTCAACATCATTATAACAATTAGCTCGAGCTTAAGTTGGTTTACAGGACGTCACAAGATAATTACGTTCCGCGGAAATACACGTGACCCATAATTATTTGGAATCAAAATTTGGTAAAAGTGAATAGTTAATTGAACGAAAATTTCCGAAATTTGGCCTAATTCACGCAAACAAAGCAACATCCCTAAACGATCTACAGTACTTGGCAGTATCTCATCTGTCACATATTTTAGAACGTTAACAAAACGCTGATAAATTCCCAGTGGAAAAACATTTCAAAACCAAAAAGTTAATTTGCAGTCAGAGGGTTTCCGGTTTAAAAATAGCTACGACTAGCGTGGTTAGAGTTTAATTATGAGCCTTATGCAGATAACGTAATTTGACACACCCTTGTCATTTCCATTCACCCTGGCACAGTCCAATTTATTTCAAGGTAGCCGATGGTATCAAGCTCGGCCATCACAGTAGGAGCACACGTATCTGACAATATCCTTTCAACCATTTAAAAAACTAAACACGTTTAGAGAAATAACTAACAACTAATTTGTTTAAATGAAATCCCCAATAATGAATGAAGTAGGATTAATTTAGGAGCGCCGCATTCATATAGAATTTTTACAACAACAAAAAATCACAATGCTGAATTTTAGGGGAATGGTAGAAACTGATTATCAGTCAATCTTTATGTGCTGACCTCTCAGAATTAAGCTTATAATTAACAAAAAATTAAATTGTGAGACTGAAAAATTAAAGGGTTTCAATTCAAAATTCCCTGAATTTTCCAGGTCGAAGTCAAAAATTCCCAGAGTTTTCCAGGCCGAATACAAAATTTTCAGGAGGAACCATGTCAGTACCGACACTGGAAAACCCATGTCGCGGACAAGGGGCCAAATGAAGGCACCCCAAATCAAGAATTTCAAGGTCACTTTCATTCCAAATGCACAGCCATACCTCTTCCGGGGCAACGACTTTCCCACGGTCGACTTTTCCCCAAAACCAGTAACATAAATTGGATGTCAGTAAGTTCACACTGGGCAGGAAACTGCCAATTTGGTCAGCAGCAGCTGCGCGCATGCGCACTGACATTCGACACAAACACAACTAAGCAGAAAATTGGAAAATTAGTGCTCATGTTAAGGCTTCGCTCAACATGCCCCATGGTTAGCCCACTGGATTTTGGGTAGGTTTTTTTTTTGGTTTTTAGGGGCCAGTGGCAACAGTGGGGCTAAACCATGACGAGGATAGTAGTTTGGGCATGGTCGACTCGCCCCTGGACCTCCATCTACTAAAATTAGACCAAGTTCACGTCCGATAGGGATAAAAAAAGGTCGGGGAGGGGAAATTTGGGACCACCTGTCTGGCTTTAAATTTTGTTTCGTGAGTTGCCCCTGGAGTGTCGGCAGCTGTTAGAACAAAAGTCGCCAGGGGGAGCTACACAAACGACCAATTTGGCAGACAGTTGTAGCTAATCCTGCTATAGTACACGGTTGTAAAACAGACAGTTTGGGGAATTGCTTGCTGTGCAAATTTTGCATTTTCGTTTTGCTGGAAGACAACTGCTAAAAATCTAGCATTATATGTACGTGTATTTCTGAACATTATCACATCAGCATATGTCAATGAGTTCGGCTTGATTTAGCCTCCAGTAACCTTGGGCTGGTAATGCTTAGGCTATTATGAACTTATCGGAAGTTTAGAACCAACAATTGGAAAACTTGCGTAGTCTGAAAGATTTTTCTTTACTACCATTTCCCATTCAAGCTGCATGTAACAGAACATGAGGCATGTTAGAACTTGATGGCAACATAACTGTCTGGCATCATCGTCTTTATAGCCCAGGGCCCTGTTAATTTCCGTAAAAATAGCGCCAAGGGAGGTTTTTCGTCTAAATTGTGAAAACTTGTCACTTAAATCTGTCAAAGTTTCTATTTCAGATGTCTGAGAAGTTATTCGCGCACGTTCAAAGACGTGCTGCACAAGAAGTCCAAAGTTCCATGCCATAATTTAGATATACTTTAAGCCTGCATATACAGATAAGTTTCACAGAATCACATACCGGCCATGTTAAACGCTCGGAATACTAGTATGGAAACCAGCCAGCCCTGCAGACACTACGAGGTTAGCTTACAGTTAAGCTGTAAACTGTCCTGGTTTATTACCAGTTGAAAGAATTCCTTAAGCATGCAGATTTCGTACATTTTTAACAACATCTTATCAAACAGCAACTACATAATATCGTTTCACGAACATTGGTCAGCTTCAAATACAATTTCAGCAAAGGTATGCCAATTTATTTCATCAACTGATTTCTTGAATTTTGGGGAAACAATGCAGGTTAAGCTGAATTTTGCGATAACCTTTTGTTTCATGGTTACTTTCTCAGTTCAACGCTGACTGAATGTCATTTGTCAATATGCACGAGATACTTTTTGGCGCATTTGCCATGTTCATAGTTAAGCAGAGATTTTTTCAACTAACAAACACTGAAACAGCCAAACTGACATTTGTGAATGACCAGTGCACGAAATGAGTGCAACAAACCTAATATACAACTGTACAAGGAATTTGAGGTGTACTGATAAGCAACCCAGAATGCCCAGTAGAGAACAAGCACGTGCCAAACTGGTCAATGTTACCACCCCACAGGCATAGCGGTTTAAGGTCAACTGACAAGGAAAACGCATGTGGGTCGTATGGAGGTTAAGTCGAAAATTTCCCCAGGGGGGCAGTCACCCAGTTGCAGCCAGACGATTTCCCAGACTGAGCCCATGACCTCAGAATGGATTGTTTTGACCTAATGCATAGTCACTCGTGAGTAAGCCATGGGGTCAATTTCAACTTTGGCCTACATGCAGATTCCACGGCCCCAACCTTGAACAACGTTATGGCTTACATTGTTTCACCCTATAACCCCAGACCAATAGCGCATTCAGAGCTTCAATTGATCGAATTGATACACAAGTGTCAATGATAAAACATTGAAAACTGACCCATTGAAAACAAAGGGTCAGATTATCCCAGCATCGCTAGGCCTAACTAAACCAGATTGGAGAAGGAAGTCCATGAACAAAAAAGCCGCCAACATTGATCTACACTTCCAAGCTCGTCTGACCCCTTAAACTGCCGTTAGCTAATGGAATTCGGCACTTTAAATATGCAAACCATGCGAGGCTGCGTCCGCGTGCGATTCGAAATCTGGAAGCCGGCAAGCAGCCTAGCATCCGATGACCCTGCTTCCGACAATTACGATCTGAAACCAGCACCGGTATGTCAATTGGCCCCGAAGGTCAACATTTTCGTAAACAATTCGGTTCGAACTCAGTTTCACAAACAATTGGCTAACGGATGCGCTGGCGATTTCCAGCTGCCAAAAATGCGCCGCTAGGCGGCCGTGCGATCCGAAATCCATTCGCCGACAGGGCCAGCGAACTTGGGTCGAAACGTCAATTAGGAAATCCGACGTAATTACAAATATCTGGTGGTTTTAACGGAAAAGGCGCGGCTAGCGTAAGGTGTATCGAAATTCAAGTTGGTCTTACCTTGACAACGTGTTCCGTCGTTAAAACCGTTAGGTGTCGAAGCCCTCGTAAGAGGCCTTGGCAAAAAAATTATATATTTTTTTAAATATATAAACTGGATTCGCTCGTCCGAGCGAAAGCGTAGAACAATAAGTTTGGTACAAAACGACGTCGTCCGTTAATATTCCCAATACGAGTAGGAAAGCCCGAGGTCCGCTTAATAATCGCGCTACTAAAAACCAGAAGAAACGCGCCAAAGTGGGAAAAATGGCGAACACAAGTCAATCGTATCGTAGCTTAGTTGAATGGAAAAACGGAGCAAAAAGCCGGACGAAGGTCGAAGATTAGACACCGAGAAAGGATGAGGGAAAGTGGGCACGAAAACGTAGATAGACACCGGGGGAAAACGATTGAAAAACGAAGGAAAAAACGACAACGAAATCGGCGATGAAACTCCCTACAACACAACGGAATCACCTCTCACGCACTGCTGGAACTAAATAACCCAAGCGTCGCCTCCGCGCCCGTCCTTTATATACGCGCCCAGACGTATCCATGCGCCAGCAGCTGGACACGCCCACGTTCGAAACGCACCCGAGAGCGTCGGCTGCGCTTTGCACCTTACCGCGGGCGAACATCCCCAGCGCGCGTTTTGTGGACGGTTTGAAGATCGAAAGTGAGCGAATTCGATCGGATTTGGCTGAAATTTTTAAAATTTCGCAGCTGATGAATGTGAAATTAAAACTTTATTCTTATCTTCCTGGCACAGTAGTTTTATGATATTGCCTTTGACTTTTGAGTTAACTGTCGCAGGCAATTTGAAGTGCGAAAGTGAGCAAATTCGAGAACGGAAATTCAGATTTCGCAGCTGTTGAACGAGAAATTCGTACGGAATTAAAACGATTCGTTATTTTCTGATACAGCAATTTAATTTCGTTTGAGTTTTGGCGATGTTGCGTTACTTTCATCTTTATTCTGCGCTGTTTTTGCATTGCAATATACTGTATTGCAAGAAATTTAATTACGAAAGATACCGCTAAATTTGGATAAAAATCCGAATTTTGCTAGAATTTCGTCCATTCAATGCCGAAAATGCCGCGCTGCGTAAACAAGAAATTCATTAAAAATGAAATCTTTATTCGTTATTTTCTGATACAGTAATGGAAATACAGTTGCAATTTCTTTTCAGTTTTGTTCCGTTTCTTCTTCGAAAATGTGTTGGGCAAAAATTAAATTACAAAGGGTCAATGAAGGGCAAACGTTCATGAAATAAATCGCGTGTTTTTTGCAGGCAATCTTATTGTAGTCAATGACGTTAAAATTTATACGCTTTTGATATTTTATACCTGTTATCATGTATATAGTACATGTACATGTATGTGTAATTTGACCACTGAAACAAAGCATACAACGCACCAAGATTTCAGACAACAACTAAGAATTCAATAACAAAATGTACTGTTGAATACTATACATGCACATGTACGTACATTTTTAGTGCTTAACGAAAAGAAAATTTTGTTTAGATAAAATTATTCGAGCGATAATGAGTAATCAACAATAAACAGACAACTTATTTAAAGTGTGTGGCCAAAAACGAAAGAATACGTTTATTTAGTCGTTTGGAGTAAATTTAATTATAACATTTAACGACCATGCAGCAATAACTAACAGTCTTCGATAAATCTATCAATATTAGAACAACGTTTTAACGACTTACCGTTTTACTGAATTTGAACAAACGCGTCTTCGCTGAAACCAAAAATACATGAATATTATGAGAAACTGAAGTATAACATTGAAACAAGTAATAGCGCTCACTTTTACAACAAGGAATCTGAATTATTTGATAATAATGTTTAATCAAATGAGTTATTACAACTGACAGGTCCATGTCGAGAATATGCATTCAGTCAGCTCATTCTCTGTCAAAGATCGTTTAGCGAATTTACATTGTACATTTAGACCTTTATATGAAGTCATTGACGCCATCTTAGGCATCCAAATCGGAACTAAGGTTAAACACCATGTCGCCATTTCTAATATTTTATATACTGAAACTATATTAAATGTGACAAAAAAATTTGAACTCAGTAGTTCAAATCACGTTTAATTCCATAACACGCCCGAATTACATAAACTACGAGCATACAGTAATTGCTGTTCATTTCAAAATAAACAATAATTACGATATTAAACGCCGAAATTTATTCTATTGAGTTTCATTTTTTGCATCATACAGTACATGCAACGCAAATTGCTCTTGCCCCATACATTCGCTTGAAAATATCGATCTGCAAGAGCTTGAACATGGCGAACACGGGTTCAATTTGGCTTCAGTTATCGCCTCTGCATGAACTCCCATTCTAAAACCAGTTTCCGCCTGAGTTTCTGGGTTTCCTGCACATTTCAGCGTCTGACTTACCAAAACCGAATACGATCTTCACGTGATGAAGAAATAGTTATTTCAGAGTTGATTCACGGATAAGATAGCAATATTATAATTTGAGTTACGAAAAAATCGATTGACGCGCCAGACCAAGGTGCAATGCGAAACCGGCAGATCCGTTCCGCATGATCCCGAGTGTGGAAAAATGGCAGATGCTGATTCAGGTAAATTGATTTGCTTTTAAATTTTCTATTTTTCCCAGGGATTTCTGGGGGAGTATAGATTATGGGAAATTTCCGAGGGGTTGCCAAGATATCCCCTTTGATAGCGGTGATGATGTATTAACAAAAATCGCTTTTTAACGTGGCGTATGGTTTCGTGCAAGGCTTAAAATTCGAACGTTCCGCCATTTCAATTGCATACCAAAAATGAATTGCAATCATTTTTTCCCCAACCAAACTCAAATTCGAAAATACCGCCAAAATTGACAGTGGTTCGTAGCCCACCCCTGATAATTATTGGGTGACCCCTGCGATGAACTTGCTGGCCGATATAAATGAAAAACGTGAACTTTGAACTGCATTCCATAAGCCTTTTAGCCAAGGCACGTGTGCAGCTTTGCGTAGAAATTTCATGTAATGTATCGCCACAGGCCACATTCACCAGCGTGTTTTTGTAAACAAAACGAGACGAAGCCTATTGATTTCTTCCTAAAGAAAAATTGCATTATTCATAATTAATTCTAAATTAAGTAATGTCGTACATAATTAAGGTAAAACAAGCCCTAAACGCGCCTAGAGAGAGGCAGCAATTGGGCGCCGGATATTTCAGCATCATTCCTTAATTTATTGCATATCTGTCAACTTTGCACACTTTTACATCTTTTTTAATCTTTCATGAAGGCTGTCATAAAACCCGAGGCGAAAATTCGAAGGAAAAATGAATAAAAAGTTCACAGCTGAAAATGTGCATTTTTCTTGTTAAATTTCTTTAGAAGCTAAAAAATTCCCACGCTTATTTATAAAATGACTAAGAAAAAATCTAAATTGACTTCAAATTTTAACAATGTGCTAGAGTGTAAATAATACTGCGTGAAATATCCTAAATGCACGAAACAAGAAATTACAATGAGAAACGTTATTCCAATGCACTGTTCATGTACATGTATTTAATTTACAAAACGATTTTTTTTTTCAGAAAATTTTGCATTGTATACAGTAGACAAAATTTAAATAAGAAAATTCAAATCTTTAAAATGTGGGACATGTACATGTAGAAATTTGAAGATAAAAATCCCCAAACCGAAATGGTAGCTCAGTTTGCATCTAATTTAGCTAACAAATCTAGTTTTGCAATCTAAATAATGACCGTTGCTGTTTATTCAATGGAAAACGAGATTACTATGTTTTTAATTACCTGGTATTCTTTGGTGTGTCCTCAGTATTAGCATGGAATGGATTGAAGTTAAAAGCTATAGGAAACGTTTCCTAGAAACACGGTTCTGGAAACAGATTTTCTCAACATGTTTCCACATTTCTAGCAACAAAACATGTTTTAGGAAACATGTACTGAAGGAAAACGTCCCAAACTTGTTTTCATGCTAGAAAGGTGGAAAAATTTTGAGGAAAT
>JAQGAF010001468.1:0-30741 GCA_034687865.1 Kryphioiulus occultus
CTGCAGCCCCCTCAGCCCCCCCCCCCCCCTTGGGTACGGCACTGCTTGTAAGTAAAATTAACTTTATTTTCCACACTTTGCCCATTCAAGTACACGTACATGTATCAAATATTTTCAATTTTTTTCACATGCATATACATGTATCTGATTTGTTTCATAATTTTCATCTAATATTTTAGAAAAACAAATCGCATTTTCATTCACCGCGACCCCGTGTTTATTTTAGAATTGAGAACGTCGTAGGCAAATTTTTATAAAAACTAGACGAAAAAAATTCTAAAGAAAATATATTGGTGTTAATATTAACATGAGAGCAATGCCTGTAAATAAACATTTAAGAGAATGTCGTAGGCGAAATTTGTAAAACTAAAAATGTAGTCCTCATGCAATTTTGAAGACATTCTCAGAAATATTGACATTCAAGAGAATACTGTAAGTCCTTTTTGTTTTAAAAAAAATTTGACAGAAATAACAGAATTAATATAAGCAGGCCAAATTTTTAGAAAAATGAGATCTTAAATGATGAATTTTAGACGGTACCTGCTATATTTTTCTTTGCCACGGCAATTTGCGGTAAAATATAGGAACACGTGACAAACTGTTCCTTGACCAACCCAAGAAATTGTTCCTCAATTAAACACACATGTATTTCTATGATGGATTTTAGCTCGTTTCTTTAAAAGGGAACGCCGTAGGTGAATTTTTTGAAAAACTACTGGAAATAACAAATTTAAAATTAAAAATTTCCAGTCACCAAATTTAAATTCAAAATTTTTTGAAAGTTTTCCCTGACTCCCAACTGACTTTCCGTCTTTCTGGGCAAAATGTCCACATTTCCCTGACTTTCCCCGACGGTATAAACCCTGCAGTTTTTATCTGCACTGGATGTGTGCCATAGAATTAACATTAGGGGCAACACCTTTAAGTGGGATACCCTGTAACTCATAAGTTTGACAGTGTTTCATATCCCATCAACAAGAAAAAAACGTTTTTACCACATAGACAGAAATGGCTCATTTGGCAAAATCTCCTTTACCACACCCCTTTGGTGAGAACACAATAATGTTGGAGAAACGTCTGCATGATCAGATAACTTGAAGTTTTCTTGAGTAGGACCACAAGAAGCATCTGAATCATGTGACACATCATTGTTGACTAAGTGACTTTTTTATCTATTTCTACACTGCACATTGGCAAGAACCACGTCACGTTAAAACAAATGTAATTTCCTATACTATATTTTATGTTGTTAGCAGTGTTAACATTTGTCGAAATCTCAGCAAGCTCTAACTCGGACACTTGGTGTGCACCATAGGTGTCCGACTTTGAGAAGTTTCACTCTATAACATTCATTTGTTCTACAAAAAAGCAGCTGAAGCAATGCAGATAACTAGTAAGGTTGCTAAGAATTTAATTTTGATTAAAAATGCCAGATCACATTCGGTATGCATTATTGTTTCAGGTATGAATTGTCCATTTAGTTTGACATGATGGACAACTTCCAAGAGAAGATTATTTAAAAGACTTGTGTCTTTCTGCCTGAATGGTGATGAATCACACGAACACCGTCACTTGGAAGCAAATGGCAAATATGAAAGGCGAAGCGATGACAAAATTTAAACATGATAATTGGAGTATATTTCTGTTCCCTGGGCTGTTCATTGACCATGTCACGTTGGAAAGGTGTGTAAAAGAATCCTCAAAGAAATGTTACTTGTTGTAGCATAGCTTGACTACGTTTATATTCACGCATGAAGGTCTAACGTGTTTTGCCTACCTTGGCTCAATTTA
Organism: Kryphioiulus occultus; assembly: GCA_034687865.1. Classification (NCBI taxonomy): domain Eukaryota; kingdom Metazoa; phylum Arthropoda; class Diplopoda; order Julida; family Julidae; genus Kryphioiulus; species Kryphioiulus occultus. Next base: position 1,792 of record JAQGAF010001468.1, read on the forward strand.
ACAGCAGTCTTTATTAAAGAATCTGCAAGGAGGTTGTTTTGTATGAGCAATTAGCTTAATTCATCGGACTTTTGAGTCAATTAGTGCAGTCTGACAAATATTAGGTGAGTTATGTAGTCAAGTTAAAATTCATAATATGTCTGCTGAATGATGATAGAGGTATATTTTAGGCGTCAGCGTATTTCAAATAAAATGTGAATGCATGTTGCATTAGCTTTTATGGAACCCAAATAGCACGCCTAAGGTCTGTTACGAAACGGTTTTACGTGTGGCCATGTAAATTTTCTTCTCGTTGTTTTTGAGTACGGTAGGTTGTATTCAAGCTAGCTTAGCGTCTGTATATAAAGGTAATGCAAAATAAGGGTCAAGTTCTGATTTGAAGTAATTTATCAGTAAATTATCAAATGCATTAGTACTACTTTACCAAGTGAGTTGAAATATTTGGTTAGACAATAGACAAAATGATGAGAAATGTAGGCGAGGCTTTCTCAGCATGTCACAAAAATTTGTGACATGAGAAAAACAGCGTTCATAACAAACGCACTTTCGGCAAAATGTATTGACGTGAAATCCCTCTTAAGAGTATTTATTCTGCATATAATCCCATATCAAAAATGCCTTTGGTAACACCTATTATCGAAATTGCACAGCTTCTTGATTGTAAAATTTTGTTAATAAATAAGAAAAAGATCCAGATTGCTAGTTCATTTCATGTTCAAGAATTTGCATGTGTACTTTGTAAAAGTTAATGAACACCGAGCCACAAGTATCCTCAACAGAACAAGTCACCAATGCTTTCGCACCTTATGTACAACATCGCCATACCATTCACATGGAAGTTCCAATGGAATGGGGCTTGGAATTCTCGAACCATTGAAATTGGCAAGAATTTACAATTGATTTATGTGGGTGAAATATGCAAACAAGATGAAGAAAAATGAGCGAGCATGTCGAGTTTAAAAAAGTTATACCATGCATTTGTACTCGTTTTCTTGGTGTATTGCAACAATGCCAAACGATGCGAAATGATGGCATCATAAAAGAAATTTTAAAGAGATCAGATAGTCTACATGGTTGCAATTTTAGCAGTTTTCCTTCTCTGGCACAAACATTATTACAAATTTGCATGCCATTAAAATCCAAAAGTTTATAAAATGTTGGCTTATTTAAAACTCTTCAAAGTTAAAAATACGTTTAAAAAATCTTTGGAAAGATACGGTGCCTCACGTGAGAGCAGTAATCGTCCCACGCGGAGCCGTACTTCTGGCGACAAAAAGAATCATCCCGGATGGCACGATGAACCAGCAGAGAAAGCAAGTAGAAAACGTACGCATATGGAATTATGTAATCAAATCCTAATTGAAAAAGACAATACAGTAAATACAGAGTTTGCACGACATTATTTTCAATAACAGTGGCGTACTGACCAGAATAAAGGCACAACGATAACGCCACTAATATATCGCCAAAGTAATTGGGATGGCGTACAATTCCCCACCAGCCATCAACTAAAATTTCTTTGGGACGGCCGGTCTGAATTGTTTTCAAGCCTGAAAAGTAATGTGAATAGTTACAGATTGAAACATATTTTATAAAGATTTTATAATTATGAACATGTTGCTTGTCATGGTGTAGACAATGATTGGAAAAAATTGGACTCACTAGCAACCGAGGGGTCAAAACGATTTTTCCGGAACTTGTGTTTCATGAGGTTGGAGGCCCGGAAGATGTAATAGCCAATTACTGGAAAAGCCAAAGAACAACGCATTCAAAACAACACATAATGGCGGCATTGGAAAATGAGTAACATCAAATAGACATACCGCTGAGGATGCCAAATCCAATCAGAAATCCCCAGTGATACTTCGGGTGGTACAGCTGAATGAATCTTGAGTTGATGGTGAAAAAGAAGGGCACAAAAGTCAGATTTCCCATGACCAACATGAAACCGAGGGCTTCTGTAGTTATATCCACTGTAGAAAGAATAGCCTCCTGCAAAATAATTAGAGAAGTGAAATAATTTCCAAAAAATGTTTGAGGAGCATATCACTGCCTTTATATTAACGAGTATGTGTGGCTGGGCACTAACCTCAAACCACAGGGCATCTGCACAGTAAAATATCTGAATACCAGCACAAAGAAGCAATGGGTACGATGGCTGGCCTAACTCCTTGATATCTTTGTATAAAAGTAGAACATTGATGGCAGCCTAAACAAAACAAAAGCAAAAGTAAGTTTTGGGCAGTTTGCTCTAAAAGTCAAGTAAACTAGACAAAATAGCAATCAGCTTGAATATTGTTAGTTCTTGAAGAAAAACATGGTTGAGTGCATTATGTTTTAAAAACACAATTCAAAACATCGTATGATGCATTCAGCAATCAAGTGACATGTATCTCTAAGCCTGGATTGTAAAAATATAATCATTGTAAGCTTCCCGTCATATTAAACGTGGGCGAACAAAAATGATTTTAGATTCGGACAAATGATCGTAATCAGAAATCCTATGTAATATCGCAGCAAGCATAATAACTCATGTTTAATAAAGAGATTCAATGTTTTTATTACCCATCCAATAAGGCCAAGGCGCATTTCGACAAACATCTTGAGGTCAAAAGATCCTAAAATGCGTGGATTCAACTCCCTCCCCATGAAGAAATCGTACACAATATTCCCAGTATTGCCTTGAGGGGAACGAGCATAGTATGGCGTCCAACGGGCTTTGACGTACAATGCCACAGTTATCAGCAAAGAAAAGATGATGGTAGTGGTCAACACGGGAATGAAATGGCGGTCAAAAAGGGTGCCCGGTGGCTTGTAGTAGTACAGCGCACCAACCAGCGCGGCCATGCTTACAATAAAATTCCAAAAACCTGGATAACATAAAACCCATATTTGTATCAAAATAAAATATACTCATAAGCCATTTTTTTTATTTTAGCACAAAAAAGAGAAAACCATGAGATATGCTCACCGTTCAGCCTGTATTTCAGCCTAGTTCCATCTAAAAGTGGCAACCCATTTGCCACACGTCCAATAGGAATTGCATACAGAATTGCTTGGAAAAGTATCCACGCCAAATAAATTCCAGCTCCTTCAATACTGACATAAAAGCCAACATTCTTCGGAAAAACAGGCAACTTCATAATGGTGCAATTTCGCTATAAATGGTATAAATATGGATGAGAATTAGACATTTGTCTAATTTTATTAAAGCTATAGACCGACGTATCTCCAATATTGCAATTACACATACTTTAGTGCACAACATGTTGACAATCAAAACCACGGCTGGAATCACTAGCGTAAGGAAGAGTGTACCAAACGCACCACCGAAGTGGCGTTTGGTTTCCTTTACACTTGACTTTTTGCCCTTGTTGACTTCCTTTTTCAGGAGATCTCCACTTTCAAAGCTTAATTCTGGTGTAACGATTCCAGCAACCTGTAAAGCAGTACCAAAAATTATATTAATACGTTAATAATAACTACATGCTATTAAATAATGGAACAATTCAAGAAATTGGCCTATACTGAAAAATACAAACTGAACATTAAAATATTACCAGACAGGAATTCTTAATGCTGAATTTAAATTACTTACGTGTGTAATGGAGAAAAAAATAAACACAGTAGAATAAAAAAATTGCCAGCAAACAACTTACACGTGCAGTCTGGAGTGCAGCAATGCGAGCAGATGCACGAGAAGTAGAACTTTGTGAAAGGGTCTTTTCGTGTTCAATGGTTGTTCTACTTCTGAGACCATCTTTGTTGTTGGTGTGAATGGTCACCTCTGTAGTCCTTTTATGAATCCCTGAAGAACCTGGTGATGCGACTGAATTTTCCGTGACCTTTGCATTCGGAGGGTTCTTCACTGCAGGCTTAATTTTAACAATCTCTTGTTCCTTGGAACGTTTACTTGATTTAATCTCTTTTTTTGGGCTCTTAGGCGATTTCGAAGGTGTGCGTGATCGAGCCCTAACTGGAGTTTTTTTGCTGCGTCCAGCAGATCGACTACGAGAACGACTTGCAGCTCTTGGTGGTGACTTAGCTCTGCTCGTAGAACGTGGGCGTCCCACTCCTTTGGCAGACTTCTTGCCGCTCGTTTTATAATCACTTAAAGACTGCAAGCATTTAAATAAGATGAAAGAAATTATTTCACCTGGTAACTCGTCAACTATCAATTTATCAGATGGAAACAACACTTACTTCAATGCCTTGAGCAGGCGTCTTATGCTTGGACCCATCTTCAAACTCCACTTCATAATGCGGAGAATTTTTGACCACTTTGGCCCGATACCATAACTTACCACCAGGCCATTGGGCCATTACGTTTTGGTTTACTTTGAAACGCCTACTATCAGGCGATCTGGACGACTTCGACATCTTCGAAATCAAGTAAAAAGGTGCACAATGGCAAAGCTAAATGAAAAATTGATGGCTTTAACACATTATGAAACAGTTCAAACATTTTAGTGCAAGCCGAAAGATCTAACAGGTTGGGGGGCCCGGGCAAATACTACGTAACGCCCCAGGGGGTGGGTGGGTCCTCGTGAAAGTGTTACGAACTGTTACATGGCGTTCGTGGGTTTTTCTCCAAGCATTACGCTAACATTTTTAAACGACCAGGATATCTTGAAAATTCTACCACAGAGTGTTGCAGCTACAGACAGCTGCATAATCTGATGTGCAAAATTAACTATTCTGAGCTCTGCAGTTCAGATTTGGAATGGATAGGTGAAGATGGCTAAACCAAAAACATTGTCATCAGTAACATATTGCAGACTCAATAACAAATGTTATACTAGGTCCTGGATAACCAACAAGTTACATATAAGATCCATGGGTGAAAACAAAAAAAATACAGTAGTTACAAATGTGTTACATAACACTAGGGGGGGTGTAGTCTGCAAAGTGTTACAGGGGGTGGGTCTTTAAAAAAGTAAAAATTGCGTTACGTAATATATACAAGGGACCTAGGGTATCACATGATAAATTGTCAAAATCAAATATTAAATGTATTCTGGAGTCATACAGCATATACATGTAGTTCTAAGTTATATACAAGTACTGTAGTTTGGTTTTGGCACAAAACTTTTAGACACATTTATTAATATTTCCATAGCCTTGCAAAACTGTTGAACAGTTAAATGTCTTGAGTGTTTGATCTCAAACAGCAATGATAAAACCAATCAGTTGGTAACCTGGGATTCAAATTTGAGTAGGCTAGGCATTGTAAATTGGCCAATGAGAGAGCAGGCATTTCAGCGCCGCATTTTCAGTGACGCTTCCCATCATAACAGCGCTAACTATGAAATACATTAATTATTTCGAGCACTAATTAACAAAACTAGATGCCTACATGGAAACTGAAGGTTAAGCGCAAAAGTCTACCTAACCTTTGGTGTCAGGGATAAGAATAAGACCTGCTTTATTGGCCAAATGGCGAGCCGACAAACGTGACCCACGCGATTGAGTTTCCCGCTATTTGAACTTATTTACGACAATAAGGAAACAAATTTCCAGTAATTAACATTTAAGATACATATAGCAACGGATGAACGTATTCATAAAGACCCACAAAGAGCACAAAACAGTTGTAACTGCTGTAGGACCTAGGCGTTAATAATAGGCCTAACCGTAAGAAACAAAAGCATGCTAAATTCCCTGTCCTATAACTGGCTTAATTCGCATGCTCGTATTGAAAGTTCATGTCGGAACGGTCAGCAAAAGGTCTTAATTTGTAAACTAAGAAATAAATTTTAATTTCAGTAAAAAAATCTTACCTAATTCGAAGGGACGCTGCCAGCGACCTTTGAAACTTTCTGCGTAACGGATTACCTCTGATGGCGCGCAAGCTTCTCATTGGTTAAAATTAAACAGACCCGTTTGTGTTCACAAAAAATGAAGCAGGAATGGGAACCGAAAAGGCGGCAGCCATGTTGGAAGTACCAGTCGTGAGATAAAATACGTGACTGCTATTAATGCACTGCGAGTGAAATTTGTAACGCAATTTGAAATTAATGCCTCGAGTGTATTGGTTGGTCATGTTTTAATAATCAAGAATTTGGCAAGAATAAGGATAGAAATGAAAAATAAGGCTATGAATGTAGCGTTATATGATTTTTGTATTTTTAATTTGGCATGCCTGTACAGCTGTACATGTGGGCTATTTATTGTTCTAGCTCATAAACAAATTTTAAAAAGATTCAACTTTGTTGTTAGTTACATATAGATAAAATAATATTAGAATAAAATATTAGCATAATAATTTGAATTTTGTGAAACATTTTTTATACATATAAAAAAGTTGCAAATTATTTTCAAATTTTCCTATGATTTTTAAATTTGTTAATAAGTTTAAATTAGAAAGTAAGCAGTTTTGTTTTCTCAAATCTGGGCATTTACTTTTTAATCCTAGCTATCAGTTTTGAAGTTTCACAACTACTGTACATGTATACATGTACTTGTAGTTCAAGTATGCAAATGTGGATTTTAGTTCAACATTTACAGCACATACTGTATGTACATAGAAAAACAAAATCAAAACTAATTTAATTCTTCCAGTTTCAAGCAAGCATTAAAATCGATTAGTATTACCGGTATTTATTACATATCTGTAAATTCCGAATAATTTCCCAAGCACAGTGGTAATTCATATAATTTGCAATGTCTAATAGATAGAACTTTCCGATGTGGACAAAGCATATAAGCTAAAAAAATTAAATTTGCTATGCCCATTTTGAGGATTCTGCCAGGTCGCTTTCCTTGTCAACTTTCTATTTTAAAAGTATACAGGCGAAAAGGATTTCACAGTCACAGTTCAACGACATTTACCTTCTATTGTCTTCAGAAAATAAATATTTCATTTACCATTGTATGCGATACGTCACCCATTAAGAGTCGAGCAATGCAACTTTGTACCTTCTATAGTGAATTCCAGTTTATTTTCTAATAACCCAAACACAAGTTTTCAGTTCCAGGAGAGAACTACTGGCTCTGGCATACAAAATAACAATAACACTTAAAGAGTACCGGACATTGGACATTTACGTTCCGACGAGGAAATCAAAAAGTTTGGAAACAACAAAAACGATAAAATAAATGGTGTGTACAGGAGGGTGACGAAATTAACAACAAAAGGTGGGAAGGGTAAGGCCGAAACGATTCCAAAGCACGACAAAGTCTAATTATATCCCGTACCTGTAATATAGTTCAATTAAAAAAGTTAATATCACATTGTTGGCCAATATTTGCGGGGCTGGCGAAAATTAAATATATGTACGAAAAGTGATCCCCAAATAAAAAGCCCCGGTGTTCATCCGATGCAAGAGCACTATACCAAATACTGCAAAGATGGCAACCACATTCATTGGCACAATATGACTTATTTACGTTTTCAGGTGGTTCGGTTCGCCATCAAAATCAAATAAATAGCCCTAAGCATTTTTGACAAGCATTCCGAATTCGCTTCTCTGTAATGTGATAAAAATCACATGCTGAATTCACAATCAAACAAAACATGGTAAATGGTAGAAACTCCCTAATGGCATCTCTAAATTCAATTGTCAATTGCATAATTAAAAATATAACAAAGAACTCTATTGGAAGATTATTATGCGCAGTTTTTCTTGTGTAGGTGTAAGAAGCCATTTAAAATCAAGCAAAAATGCCTTTTGTGCCACAATATACTGCAGTTGTTATGCACTCCCAGATTCATAAAAATTTCAATTCGATTTCAATTCCACATGTATGCATTTTTTGTATGACCACCGCATCCTCATCATGTCAGAATTTCACGCTAATTCAACATTTGACATGAAAAAACCGAAAAATTTAAAAAATGGTAAATGGCAAAAATGATAGTTCGCTCATTGAATTCGGCCCCAACAGAATATTTGATCAATTTTGCATCTAAGATAAGTGCCTAGTCGAACCTAGAAGTATGGCGATGAATCAATATAATTAAATAAACATTTTTACACGGAACGCTCCCGAGGACAACATGATCATCCCCAGGAAGTCAGCCAACGCCCAGCTCTTGGACGAAATACACCTACAACATTTCGTCCGGATTTTAGTAAAGTATGTACATCCATGCAAATAATCAGAAAGTCACAGATAAAAAGAACGACAAGTCGACTCCTTTCTTTTCCACTTCAATTACCTAAGGACACTGATTGCTCCTAAATGTGCGCCCCATTGCGACTTTTCGCAAATAAGCTTTTGTTTCTCACAGGACCAGTTAGTCCCTTCTGATGGGATACTCAACTGGGGAATAATATCACTCCACGTAGAGACAAAACCTTTACTGCAGGATTGAATAGTGTATTGCAAAAGAATATGTACCACGATAATTTTGTTTAGGTTCTTTTCCGGCATCGATGAAAGGTGTTAAGAACCATCCATATATGACATCAATAACTCGGGAAAGGGGGAAGGTCAAATAAATTGGATATAGGTAATTATGCTACAGTGATTTTAATAATACTCGTATTATCAACCGGCGTAAAAGCTAGGCGTGATGAACAAGTCTCCCTCATTTTGAAATATATTGGTGTGTTCAATTTCATTTGATGCAACAATGACCATTTCATGGATGATAGTGTATTGACTTATGAATGCATGTCATTTCAACGTTTCATGGTTAATATCAGTATTCATTGCCGACCCTACACTGTCAGTGTTACTGGCATTATTCCAATACTGACAGTAATTTATCCGAAAATTCGAATAACCGCTTGTAATGAGGACACTGTCTGTAATAATCCCATTACACGATCAGTATTGCTGTCGGTATTTGTTAAAAATGACGATAATAATGCCAGTGTAGGGTCCCCATATAAACCTCCTCGGCACCATTGTAAATTTACATTTGGTTTAAATTCACTGTACAGCATGGAAAGACTAACGATATACACTGTATCAGTTTGGATTAATCTATTTCAAATTTTACATAAACGTTAATTAATAGTATCATGAAGGGAGTGGGGAATTATAGTTGTAAAGTTGAGTGTGATGATGGGCAAATGCAGGATTGGGAACAACCCGCTAAACATTGACGTCATATGTAGACCGTCTCTTACACCATTTCATATTTTTTCAAAAATCATTTTTACATCTTAATGTCTTAATGCCGACCTTATTGGAAGCTAGCCAACAGCCACCTGTTACACTGCAATCTCAGTTTTTCCATACCGCCAGCATCAGAAAGGTACCAATGGCAGCTCAACAAAAGCACATTTGAAAAACTGCAAAAGGCAGCAAACGATTTATAAAAGTGAAATGACAATTGCATGCCCACATGCTTTGAGCGCAAAAATCGTTTGGAATAAGTCTGAATTATGAAATAATTAAAAAAGCTTTGTTGAAATATGCTGACGTGGCCAGCCTTATCATAGGCCAACACTGTTGCAGGCAACCAGCTTCACCGTATTATTACGTGCTCGTCGAGTCCCACGAAAGAGCCACAAAAGTCCACCACTGGCAAAACGGCCGCAAAAACTGCTTTAGGTTGAAGAAGTAGATGGTGTTGCGTACGAGATAGGCACAGGAACAAAAGAACAGTTGGCAAACAACCGCGAACGAAAGGAGCGCGTGGCATAATGGAGTCCCGCCAGTGGTAAAAAGCATCCGATGAGCAAATCTGTTTCCACATAAATAGTCGCATATAAAAAGATATCACGAGATGGAGGTTCGAACGGGGCTATTGGTTGGTGGAGCAGCGCAATTATCAGAGTGCTTCAAATTCCTCCTTTCCGTTGGAAGACGAATAAATGGTGCACAACCATCCAAAAATTACGCCTCTCCCGAGTACGATGTAAAACACTGTCTTCGGGGATAACAACAAAAGCGCAGCAGTCAAAGTGAAAAAGCCGGTTATAAGCTTGCAGCATTTTTAGGAATTCGGATGCTGTGGCGCCAACTGAAAGTAAATTTGGTTTTACCCCATGTTTCTCTCGTAGCATGTTTCGTAACAAAGAATCTGTGATCTGGCTTGCAGTTCTTTATGACAGCGTTTGACTCTCTTTACCGCCTGTTCAGTTCAACTTTAATTGCTATAAAGAAAAAGACGCGGAAAATTAAATTTAAATGTACCACACAGCATGACCTCAGTTCTATTTGGTTGGTTTTCGGATATCTGGAGTAACGAGCATAGGTATTGAGCCCTAGAGGTGAAATTCTTGGACTGTCACAAAAACAACTAATGTGAGAACATTTCCCAGGATTAATCAAGGCAGTAGCAATCTGGCAATCGCCACGTCGGGATCTCACTTGCATATTTTTTTTGATTTTCATACATTTTCTAGTTCATTACTGAATGCCATCTTCTGAATTAAAATTCTATTTATAAGCTACAAATCGCCACTGAATTTTACTGAAGCAGTTTGATAATAGTTAACAATTGCAAACCTTCAATGATTTCTAGCTTCATCTTCTGCATTTCTTTTTTGATTTCGGCCAGTATTTCTGCCTTCATTCGGTCCATTTCGTAAGAATCCCCACTGCCGTTTAGCCGGATATCTTCAGTGCCCGAAATTGACCCAAATCTAGAGGAGAAAGATGTTTACACTAGTTCCTTGCCATGAGCAAAGCGCATGAACCAACATACTGTTAGCACAGTTTAACAACGCACCTTCGGCCCATTTTTGGTGATTCAGGGCCTCCGTTACTTTGGCCATTGCGTCCATTAGTGCCATTTGTTGCTGACTTGTCCCATCCTCGTTTACCATCAGGAGTTGTTAACTCTTTTCCATCAGCATCCTGAAAGGGTAAATACAGGTGGCATTCTAGCATAAAAGGCGCCATGGATAAATGAATCTAACGAAGTGTAAACGAAATATCAATGTTATGCCTACCACAGACCCGCCCTGCTTTTCAGTAGCCGCTTTCCTAAAGCAAAAAATTGAGATCAGAGATGGCATTTTTGGAACGAATTTCATAATACAGGGTTCCCACTCAAATTCTCAATTCGATTTCCCTGACATTCCCCGAAAATTTCAGTCATTTCCTTGACATTTTGCACGAAATTTCATTCAATAATAGACCACAAAAATAGCACATGTATTAATTTTCAAGCCCTTAATCGAAGTGTAACACGCTGTAGGCTAAAAATTTCGGAGGTTTGGATCACAAGTAATTAATTTCTATATTTAATAGCGAAATTAATAGTGAATAAATATACGGGAAATTTTTGTGAAAAGAATGCATATTTCAACAATTCAGTACTGCATTTCTGCGAACGCCATAGGCGAATTTAAAAAAAACTACGTCTTAATTGATAAGTAATTGGTAGTAATAATTTAGGATCGCGAAAGGCAACATTTTTAGAAACAAAATATTGAGAAATAATAATTAAGGGAATGCAGTGGCAAGTTTTTTTTAAATTCTACTCATAAATTTGCTAAGAATTTAGGCGAATTTTTGCATAAACAGTTTTGAAATGATGAATGTCAGTTTTTTTTAAATTGCTTTTAAAAAATCGTAAACTATCTTAATTTCCCTGACATTTTCACGAATTTTGACGAATTCACTGACATTTCCTGACACTTTTTCATTTCCTTGACTTTCCAGAAAGTGGGAACCCTGTAATAATTATAAAATTCAACTACCTTCTAGCTAAAGTCTTAGCCATCTCATCCATCATGCTTGCCATGCCACCCAAACGAGGTCGCTCCATTGTTCCACCAGCCTTCACAGTTCCATATTGATTCTCAGCATCAGAGCCCTAGGTACAGGAAATATATCAAGAATACTGCTAAAATGTCCCTATTCGTAGCGAGTAATAAGCTTATTCGCTATCAATTTCATCTGGACTAAATAAAATCCACAATGGCTGCAAGTTCACAATATTGCCGAAGCAAATCCCCACCTTGCCAAGTGACGTCCTTCTTAACTTAGCATTCATTAGTGCGGAGGCAAGTGATCCAGAGCCAGTTTCACCATCAGAATCCCCTCCATGAAGTGATCCTGGTTGCGGTGGAGGAGGCGGTGGTGGTGGCACCTTACATGGTGGGGCAGGTGGAGGGGGGCCACCACCGACATTTGGCGCTGGCATTGGAGGAGGTGGTGGTGCCTGAGGGCCTGATGGAGGGGCTGGTGGTGGTGGCGGAGGAGGAGCTGGAGGCTGGATTCCAGACGGTGGCGTAGGAGCCGGCGGTGCTGAAGAAGTCCTGTGATGCCCTGCCGAAGAGTTAACCACAGCAGCTGGTGGTGGTGCTGCAGCAGGGGTAGGAGGTCCACTGATTGAATGATTAGCATCTGAAATTCCGTACATGAGGAATTAGAAGAAAGCAAAGCTTCTATTCATGGGTTCTTGAGGACCACCCGAAATGCAATTCGGGCAATTTTTAGCACTTGAAAGCTTTGCTCACAAAATTTCACCCAAATTAGGAATAAAACAGGCATAGAAATTAAACGGGATTTTCAAACCAATAGTTGCTACAAGTCTGATGTCATGAACATTTTCTCAGTAATCTGTCTTGGATTTATCTAATTAATTGCGATTGGTGAAATGGCACATACAAGAACATTTGAATATGGGCAATCTTCACAAGAACATTTGAATATGCACAGTCTTCACTTATAATAAAGACTTTCTCAATTTGAATTTTTAGGACTTGAAAGCTGTGCTCACAACATTTCCCCCAAAACTATAAATACAACAGGCACATATAGAAATTACGCGTTTGTTTAAATTCCTATATGCAATTTTTTCATATCAACAAAGTTCCTACAACTTAGGTGCTATGAGCATTTTCTCAATAACCTAGCTTGTATTTATCTAGTTAATTGCGAATACTGTATAGTGCAGCCTTCAATCCACATTTTCTTATATGCGTAAAACATCTTAAAATAATTACAGTAGGAGACGGATGATGGGATAAGAAATCGAAAGAAAATACATTTACCAGTAGCCAAAAACTCACTTTGTGGAGGCATATGTTGGTTCATCATTCTTCTGTCACCCATAGCCATTTCATCCCGAGGCATTTGAGTTCTGGTTTAGGAAAGATAACAAGTTTGCATTACATAAAACATCACAATGTCTCAAAGTAGTCCTTTCGAATAATTTCAATTCACTTTTCACTGAACCGTGAGGATCAACACCCCACCAGATCAGATGGAATCATAAATGGATCATTGCAAGGTGCAGGAACATACCTCAGCCGCTGATAATCAAGATCTTCGTAATCTGCATTGGGACCATTTGTGTACTGATAAATGCCTTGCTGGGTCATTTGTTGCGGGGGCATCATCATGCCTGGTGGCGGTGGTGGTGCTTGATTGGGTGGGGGCCGCGGGGTAGCTACGTTCAACGTTTCTAGAGCCCTTGCCATTGCATTAGCAAACAAATCGGCATCATCTTTGCTACTAAAGTTCAGCCCGTAGACGTGCTTGTTATCCCGCCATTGGTGAAATGTGGCCGTTGCTTGATTGTACTTAAGTCCCTTCAATATGGCGCAATTGATTACCACTTCGTGGTCTTGCAGCTTCCGGCCTACCACCCGAAACGTGCTGTTCATCGGGTGGTGGTAAATGTGCACTTTGGAGAGCCCACTGGACGATCCACTCGGAACCCATTTCTTGTTGATATCGTCGTACACCATCACGGAAGCCCGTGCCGCGGCAATGGATTGCTCACTGCAAAAGACAAAGTACAAGAAAATAAATATACAATCGATATACCCTTCATGTCCTAGCAGCGGCATTGGCAACATTGCCAAAAAGAGCATGGAACATTGAGGTAAATGCTTTATACCACATCACTACCAGAATGGCCAGTCGTATGTCCAGTTATCATTTCGTAGAACTAACAAAAGCAGACTCATTCACACCACATGAATTTGTCTACTTAAAAATCTCCTCAACAAATTGACAACAATAGAGTGGAATCGAATATGGAATCGAGTATGGAGGTCGAATTATATAGGAAATACAGGAAAAATGAAAAAAAAATATTGGAAGAATATAGGAAAATGAAAAAAATATAGGAATTTTTTTAACAAAAAATCAGTAAATTACTGCAGTTTAGAGCGTTTCCTACTTTTTAATTGTAATTGCTGATTTTTCTTCCAAATTTTCACTAAATATTTCAGAACTAAATAATCTGCGGTTCTCAAACTTTGGACCACAACCAACATACACGTGATTTTAGAATGGCAGACTTTTGTGGCGCCATAGGCAAATTGCTTACAAAAGATAAAACTAGTGTGAATATTAACATTTAAGAGAACGCCAAAGGCGAAATTTAAAGAAAACCTTCAGCCACAATGCATTTTTAATACACTTGTAGCAATATTAATATTCAAGAGAATGCCTTAGGCAATTTCTTTTAAATAGCACTTTTTACAAAAACTTAGCCTTAAATGATGGATTTCAGACTTCTTTTCTAAAAGGATTGTATTTGAAAATACTACCATTTAAGAGAACGCCATAGGCGAAGTTTTTTTTTAAAAAAAAAAACTAGCCATAATGCATTTTTAAGACATTTTTAGAAATATTAATAATCAACAGAATGCCGTAGGCAATTTTTTTTTAAACAAAACCAGGAATGATAGATTTAACATTAATTAATTTTGGCGCGCCGAAGGCGAAATTTTTAGAAAAACCAGATCTCAGATGATGAATTTTAGCCAGTATCTGCTAATTTTTCTTTGCCACAGCGGTCTGCAGTAAAATATAGGACCTCAAAAATATAGGAAATATAGGAATCACTTAATTGACAGCCTGCAAGCGTCTTCAGAACTGTCACATTGGGCCCGGAAGTCTGGCAGTACACTGTACATCTCTGAAGGCTACAGATGAAGAAATTTTTTATTCCCCTGATTCAAGCCTGGCAATTATGACAATTAATTAGCTGCTTTTTTCGATTGGCCTCGGTTGACAGACAAGACTTCCAGAGTGACCTTGCTCGGTGAGCTATGGGAACCCAAGAATTGTGTCAAGCCCGAGACGAGCCGATGAAAGACGGTACTGATTCCAACTCGGCAACTTAGCCAGCATCGAAGCAAACAATGGACCAATGTTTCATTCAGCATTCAGTAAACTAAAAATTCATATGCGGCATTTCATCCCCAATTTTCTGCGTGAGGGACATTAACCCAATTCAGGCATCATTTCATGAATACATATCCCAGGGTCGAACACCCACTCAGGAACGTTTAATAATTTACGGAACATGGGACTAATTAGATTAATGGAGTTACAAACAACTGTACGTTGGCACCACCCGCACTGTCGCAAATTCAGTGGGGAGTAGCAAGTAGCCACATACTGTAGCTGAGCAGTAACGCATCACATTACAGATTCTGCGTTTAATAACCCCAGCCGGACATTATTCTCTCACGATGGGGGCGCCCTCCACTGTCAGCAGAGTTGGCTCGCAATTACACATAATGAAAGCGGAAGGAAATGACATCCTGCTAAGTTTCATCTGATCAACAGGATTCCCATTCGGATGAAAATGTTCTTGGAAAAGGCAGCCCAACAGGGAAAAATGTGTTTCTCCAAAAAAAAAAAAAAATGCTACGTCCGACTATAGTACCGAAGGTCTTGACATTACAAATTCTGCAAATTCAAGCTTCCAATGCTGTTTTTTGGCGAGATCGGTGTATTTTGCAATTTGCATTCCTATGTGGCCTATCCACTGACCCATGGCTAGGCAATAAATAGCGCCGGGCTATATTTCTAGTCAAGAAACTTGTTTTTTTTTTATTTCCAATACATATATACAGTAGAGTGAATTGTCCTGACAACTTTGGAAGTAAATTGTATTTTCTAAGAACTCGTTTGTTGTTCCTTATTTCTGTTTTCCGCTTTGAATCAAAACATGTCAGCGCATATTCAACTACATGTATTTTAATATGGTAGTTCCTCAACCACAGTCTCAACAGCTGTACTAAAAGAGTTCAAGCAAATGCAGAATGGCTAAATGAATAAATGATTGCAAGGACTTCAATAGATCCCTGTGGGTTTTGAAGTAAATTGAAGTCAACATGTGATCGCAGTTAATGTGCAAATCCACATGTATATGTACTTGGAAAAATTCTCCAAGCAGGGCTGCTTCCCGAGAGTTTAAATTTTCAACTAGACTTTTCAATGACCTTTCCAGGTTTTAAAACAAATTTCCCTGACCACTGAATATTCAAAAAACATTGCATATGCCAACGTAAAGAATGCTACATTTATTGCTTATTATATACAAACAGGAGATAGAACACAGATTTTCATAAGGAAAAATCGAATTTAGATTATCATTTTTTTAAATTGAAAATTACAATAATAATCTCTTTCACATTTTTGATTTTTGTGTTAAGCAATGTAAATGGCTAAGTAAAATGTATTATTTTTTTTTTAATTTCCCTGGCTTTTCAAAGTAAATTCGTTTATTCTGACGTTCCAGGTCGTGAGAATTTCCCTGTCAATTCCAGGTTTTCAAGTTTACCAGGTCTAGGCGAATCCTGCTAAGTTGCATTAGACATCTACAACCACAAGCAGATAGTCTGGGAGTGGGTCTAAGCAAAATTGTATCCAAACGTGTATCCACCAAAAGAATGATTTGTATCCAAAATTTATCCACCAAAATTTTTCAACCAAGACTGATTTGTATCCAAAACGTAACCTCAATATTCACTTTGGTATCCGTATGAATCAACTCTTCAGGTACCATCTCACTAATGATAGATAAAGAACGTTGCCTAACTGTTCAAAAATTTTTGGAATTGACACGTGACATGTTTTGAACATTATTAACATCATGTGAAATTTAATTACTCATGTGTAAATGCATTATCGAGCAGCTTCAGAGATGGAGTAAGAAATCTGTAGGCTTATGCCAGTAGAATTCTATAAATTTTAATCTAAAGTGTTCTTATACTTGGTGATTCAAGATGATTCTGCCCTATTATTCTGGCGACATTTTGTTTGAATTAAGGCCGTGTAAGGCTTCCATGACTCAAACAGGCGGCCAATTAAGCAGTACGGAGGTAAAATAATAGAGGAAGTACAGAAAATAAATAGAAAAAATATAGGAAGCAAATAGAATTTTTTAAAAAAAAAAAATCAGAGTAAATTACTGCAGTTCGGAGCATTTCCATCTGTTTCATTGTAATTGTTCCAAGGCATGTGGCCTGTTGGTATACAATTTTTCACACTTTTCTACATGCAAATATCAGGTGGTTTTTCAAAATTTTCACAAATATTTCAGAAACAAATTAAAATTTCCATGAACTAAATAGCGGTTCTTAAAACTTTGGACCACAACCACGTAATTTTACAAAAACTAGAAAAAAAAGTGTAAATATTAACATTTGAGAGATCGCCATACAGCATAAATTTAAAAAATTATCCAAAATGCATTTTTATGCATTCTTAGCAATATTAATATTCAAGAGAATGCCGTATGCAATTTTTTTTTCAAAAAAGAGTAGATCTACTTTGTACCAAAAACTAGACCACAAATGATGGATTTCCGATTGCTTTTCTAAAAAAAATTGTAAAGGTGCAAATACTTGCATTTAAATAATGCCAGGAGCAATTAAAAAACTTGTCATAATACATTTTTAAGACAATCTTAGAATTATTAATAATCAAGAGAATGTCGTTGGCAATTTTTTGAACGAAACCAGAAATGATAGATCGAAATTTTTAGAAAAACAAGATCTCAGATGATGAATTTAGCCAGCATCTGCAATATTTTTGTTTGTCACAGCAGTTTGCAGTAAACTTTAGGAAAATATAGGATTATATGGGACCACCTCTAAAATACAGGAATTGACAGCCTGTACAATAAAAATCATTTGTATCTAAATCCACTTTGTCCCAAAATAGCTACTGTACATGTATTTTGTATCCATTTGTATCCAACATACCACAATGTATCCAAAAACCTCATTTGTACCCACTATCCCAGCCCTGCTATAGTGCAATACATTACATTTTAGTTTTAGATTTAGAGGCCACTTCCACGCTCAATTCACGCAACCATATTTCGAAACTATCGTCAATTCGTGGAGCAAAAACCTGCAAAGTGTGTTCATCCTGCATGGCCAAAACACTGCCATAACACAGCGTATGTTTACAAATACATGCTTCCTTCCAGGCTGTAATTCCGCGAGAATAATCGCAATAATTACGCTAATTTGAGTAATTTCACGGAAACACAAACATGTGCTTCTAAATAAATAAAGGCAGCGCCTGCAGAATTTAATGTGGCGAGAGGATTTCCTTAAATCGCTTAATTTCCATGAACCCCGGTCTGATAGCGCATTTAGAATTTGGCCCAGAGTGTTCTGAAACTAGTATTAATCCCATCCTAAAGACGGCAATGTCATTAAATGTCATTAAAGTCTGAAATTGCCAAGTTCTCTTTGAAGTAACCAAACATACGTGAGATATAGCAAGCCAAGTCACCGATATCAGGTGACAAATGTAAAACCTTTAAGTGCGCAACCTTTCATATTCATAATATGAATTCGAGCAGTTGTTAAAACGAAATGCATTCTGGGACACAACGGTTTCGAATGCACTTTTTAACGTAAGGCATTGTGGGCCACCATGTACGATTTCGATTTGTTTTAAAAGTTTAAAGCTGTTTATTTTTTGGAAAGGAACGACTTTGCTCCTTAAACTTTAAATGACATAAAATGTTGGGTGAATAGAAGATGTGTGCCAAACGCCGGTAAGCATGCAGTTAAAAAATGATTTCATAAAGGTCGAAAACAGACATACTGTATAGATGAAACAAGTAGGTTGTAAAAATGATAACAGCAGGTTAGGTTGCAATTCAATTTTTCCGTTCAACCATTCAACAACCAATAACGAAACTTTCAAGAAACCATCGTAGGTATCTTTTACAACGTTGTAAATAGTATATGCCAATAATATACCATAAAAATTCCTTGATACCTACTGGAAACTAGAAATTAACTAAAATTATACCTATACTCTTTGTAAGGGTAACGTAACCTAAAGCCTCAATTAGCCTCTGAATACTCTAACTTGGATTACTCTAACCTAATCTAAGTCCTCATTTTCCCCTAGCTGAATTGTTTTATTTTCGCATTTTCCAACATATTTTTCTATCTGTTTTTTTTCTTTTCCATTTTTCCTGATTACCCTAACTTGATTTGTCCTAAACTACACTAACTCCTAATTCATCCACAAGATGAATTGTTTAATTTTCGCATTTTCCAACTTGTTTTTCCATTTATTTCTCCAGCTAGCCTAACCTCAGTCCCTGACTATCCTAACTTGAATTACTCCAACCTATCCTAAGTTCTCATTTACCCCTAGTCCAATTCCTGGTCTAGGAAAAAAACAAGCTGCTTACGTTGCATCCTGCACACAGCCAGAACTGATGAACTCAATTGGGTCGAAACCAGGCATACTGTAGATGAAACAAGTTAATATAAAGATTGTAAAAAGTGATAACAGCAGGTTAGGGTGCAATTCAATTTTTCCAGAACTGTTCCAATTTCTGGTATAGGAAAAACCAAGCTGCTTACGTTGCATCCTGCACACAGCCAGAACTGGTGAACTCAGTTGGGTTGGGCAACATTGCAACAAACTGATGTTGACAAGGTGAGCAAATTACTGTATGCTGCAACATCACCGCATTTCTGACAAGCCCACCCAACTCCCAATTTCAGAAAACTCGTTTGCACCAAATATACATATTCATCAAGTGCATCATAGCGAATTAGCAGTTGTCACATAGCACGACCGCACCTACCAGAATTGGTTAGAAACAGCCAGAGATGCCCCAAAACGTATTTACAAAAGGAGTACATTATTTACTATCAGGCTTCCTATCAGGAATTACAAGTTGCAAACGCATAATTTCAGCACCTACACATCTTGCTGTTTTTGGGAATGTGTGGATGGAATTCAAGCATCACAAACTCAGGCCAAAGTCAGTTGCTGATGTGCACCAACCTCTTAACATCCACCAATGGGATGTATGAACTCGAGCAATAAAACACTGATGAGATCATCAGAACAGCTAAGACCATACAAATTCCCAGAAGTTATCGAACACTTACCATTCTTCGTTGCTTGAGCCCATGTCGAGCATTTCCGAAGAGTCGTAAAGCATGGTGTCAGAGTCAGACATTGGAGCAAGTACTAGAAGGGCGATGAATCCACAATCTCACCAGACACAGATATGGGTTTGATCAGTGCCAGTCTGCCCAGTCAGTACAAGTACTTTGCCTTTGCCATGCAATGCCCAAGTCGAAATAGGCAGAGCTCGAGGCTAAGTAGGCTAGAATAGCTAGCCAGAGCCAGTTATGATATACTTTTTTCGGCACTTTATAAATAGAAAGTGTGACACACTAACGTAGGTGGAGGTAAAAGCACTTCCATTAAAGAGACGATGACAGCAGCGCTGGCCGAAAGCTGTGGAATTTGGTTTGAAAATCAACATCTGTTACGAATAAGTCAACAGAGCGTATCCCATGACGACATCATGCAACTCTGATAAAGGATTCCAGGGTTTCGCTCTTCGGTAAACCAAGGTTGGTTGGTACCGTGGTTACCATATCAGGTCAAACAAAGTCAGGATGAAGATTTCTGAACTCCGACATGGAACATTGTTCGGGCCATACAACCAGATCTCAAACAAAGTGCAGCATTACTTTGTAGAAAGGGTAAATTGCATGTACTTGATAAGGTCATTAAAGAGGAGGAGGATGTCAAATCCTTGCTAACGACTTAATTACGTAATACGGTGCGTCAAAGACCTTTGACGCACGTTGAAACAAATCAAATAAGTGAAGTAATAACAACTGCTGAAATCATGGTAATGTCATGGTCTCGTGAAAACCCTGTCATGTTCTTATGCCATTACTTATTTTACTTATTAGTCAGTGGCAACCTAGTTCCTTGTTCAGGGTGTCAATGTACTGGATTTGGTATTGCAAATTCCATGACCCTAGGGTAAATTTCATGACTTTTCCATGACATCAGTGAGATCCCTCGGTCTCACAACAACATGATCTGAATTTCATTTCATGACTTTTCCATGACTTCCATGACCGGCTGACACCCTGCTGAGCCTATTTCCTTGTTGCACATACGACAAATAGTTTATACAACATTGAAATAAATATTGGCTTAAATTCTTCCAAGAACAATTAAGTACTGGAATAACAACGGCTGAAATCATGACAATGTCATGGTCTCGTGAATACCATGAAACATTCCTATGTCATTACATTTACTAAGTAATCAGTTGCAGCCTATTTCCTTATTCTGCATATGAAAAACATTGATACAGCATGAAAACGAATACAGTAGATGCATTTGCTCTCAGCTATGCATAAACAATCTGCTCGGTAATCTGCAAGTGATTTGCAATGCAAATTACGATTGAATATTAAATATATCCCCAAATACACACAGTCAAGTTTCAGTGGTTTTTCATGTCATACGAGTATGCATGTAAAGCAGCAAGACAAGCTTCCGGTTCTTATGTCAAGCATTGTCACACTGTATCCATTTACGAAGACAACTCAAAAATAAAGGATGTGGAAGGGCGTTGACAGTAAAGTGTAACATTTCCTTATCGTTTTAAGAATACATTTGTAAAACTGTATTCCATGGCAATTTCAACTTTACAGTGTTTGTTTTTCTCACTATCTAAAATCCCTTCGAAGCAATCCATGAACTTTTGCCCTCCAGATTATGCAAAATTCAAGGAATCTCATCAAAAATGAACCATTTCCATTTTCCCAGCAACTACAATTTGTTCAGGAAAAAGGATCAACAGAATGCACGTTAAAGGTTTTACCACCACTAATACCTTGATACAAACTCCGAGAATAAACAAGTAAATTGAAGAGATATACTGTATGCTGGTGTCTCATTCCACAGGGTATGCATTGCAGTGTTTATTTCAAAGATAGCCCTTTGGGCGAGGTTTAGAATAGCATTCTCCAAATTCGCCCAAGGATCGAAAGACGAGAACTTGAGATTCCGTCAGGAGTTAATTCTGACTAGTGTAGCGATTCGACAGAGTGCCAAATGGGATCGACTTAAGTGCATAATGACATTGCTCCGAGTCAAAAATCCTGAACATCTCAGGAGTGCCATCGTCATGGCAACCAAGAAGTTTCTGTCAAATGCTATTTATATAAGCGAAGAAATGCAATGCTCTTTAAGGACTGTTAAGATGTATGCAAACGCACGTCTTGGCATCTCGGCCAAGTTTTTTTTAGAGTAACGAACAGATTATTAGCTAAGATGGTTGGAGACTGCAACAGGATGAATGCATGGTTCAAACCCAAACATACATTCATTACAGAAAAAAACTCCATTAGTAACATAAAATATAGGGATGATTTAGAGCCGCATCATACATGTACTGTATTTCAACAGAAACAAGGATCGGTTATATTATTTGTCATTAATAATGTTCCGAGCAATGTTCCCTTCTAACATTGCCATTTTTAATCGAATCAAAAAACACTATTAGAACATAAAATACTACACAGGGACGATTTCGAACTGCATAATATTTTAACAGAACTAAGGATTGGTTATTTTATTATTATTTCGAGCAATGTAATGCACAATTCCAACCTTGTCGTTTTTAACTGCATTTAATTTTAAAATATATGATAGCTAATCTTTTGTAGGACACAGTCAGGTTACGATTATAGATTCGAGGTTGTATAGACTACCAATATTCGAGTATATTGTAAAGCTGGTCAAATTCGTAAAATAAAATTGGATGTCTCATGCATCTAGTTGCTTCAAATTAGTTTTGCAGTACATGTATTTAAATTAAGTCTTCAGTCTCATACAATATATAGCTTGCTTATATTGATATTTGGTGGGGCAACCTTGGATTCGACAAATACAGCGCCACCTATATCATCTAGTAATGACAGTTCATGTACGGTATATATAATACACACCTGTCAAAAACCATTTCGTAGTAGTACACGTACATGCATGTATCGATACATGAAAGAAAACGGTAATCTAATAATTTGACCAATAATGCAGTGAACGGTTTCTACTACGAGTAAAATAAACAATCATCATGTCACAACGCATCATAGTGTTGTCAGCCTCAATATCCATCACTAAAATCTCAACAAAATTTATCTTAACTATGCAAGTATGTCACTGAATATCGCTAATGTCTATACTGGTCATCCTTTCCAGCCTAATTAAGACAACTGAGTTTCATGAATTCACCCGATTTCGGTTGTGGGGGGAACACATGTGACATGCCCCAAAATCCCAAATAACGCATCTGCCCCCAGCGCAAGAGCATTATTGCTGCAACACCTTGATGGCGACAGTCCAACATAAACTGGGCTAGAATTCTAGGTTACACTACTTGGCTCCCATTACTCGGTGACTTATTTTCAGATCGCGAGATTTTCAAAACCAACCCAACCTGTGTTGAAAGCAAAATTATTATTACGCTGACGCGGCTGGTATAGGTAATTCGAAGCCAAAAGAATATTTGTAAGGTTGTGACTCATGAATGTCAAACGCTCAAAAGACAATATTCCTTTTCCATAAATGCGTGTACAGTATATGTTGACCTGAAGAGCATTTATGCTGGCTCGACATTAAGGGCGATCAGAAAATTTCGAAAATTGTTCAAAAATCAACACATAGGTCAGCCTGGACGTCAATTTTTTTGTATATGGCCCGTGTGAAACCTTCTACAACGACCACTCAATTTTTTGCTGAGTGCATACCTACTGACGCGTCATCACACAAAAAATTGCGTGATTTTTTTGCGTTTTTGTGCTTGAACTGACCGATCCTAGCCTTTTCATGCCTTAACTGCGGGCATTCACTTAGAAGACGTTAGGAGAAGTCATGCACTTTCCCATGTAGTCTACGCTGGTTTAGGGCAGCACATGCACTTCCACTTGGACTATGACACACAATAGTAATTTACTCTCTGTATGTTGACCAGAATGGTCTCAACATGCAAAGTCATGGATGGTTAAATGTATTGGCTGCCTGCAACACTTATACTGTACACCCCTAAACAGCAACTGTCTCTATAGAGGTAGAATAGTTCATTTTGGACTTACATTACTGCATGTGTTGCTGCGTTAAAATTCCAGTACTACTGTACAGTACGTGTAATTGCTGGATAAATTTGCAACACATCAGCAATACTGGTACTGTATTTTGAACATTTTAATTACATTATTCATGAATGATTCATGAATGCTGAATGTTTACTGTCTAATGTTCAGTAAGTAGATGTAATACATGCAGTACAAGCCTCGTTCCATATGTTGTCCACCTACTTAAGTCGGAACTATTTGACCACCGCCCTATGTTGACCACATTAACTGATTGGACGGTCACCACACTAACTCAATGGAAGTTGACCTCTACATGTGGACCACCTGCACCTTTGTACGTTGTATGTTGACCACTTGGCTAACTTGGCTTGGTCACACAATAGTAATTTACTCTACGTATGTTGACCAGCATGGCCGCAACATGTAAAGACATGGATGATTATACATTTATTGGCTGCTTGCAAAACTTATACTGTACACCCCTGAAGTAACTGTCTCTCTAGAGATACAAGAGTTCATTTTGAACACCTACTGTACCGTACAGTAAATTTTGGAAAAATGTGCAGCACATTAGCACTACTGGTACCGTTTTAAGAGCATATTTAATGAGATGCTTCATGAATGATGAATGTTTACTGTAAAATGCAAGTAGATGCAGTACAAGTAGTTCACACGATTAAAATCCTCTTGTTCCATATGTTGACCACCGCCTTATGTTGACCAGATTGCGACAGTCCCTTGGGTGCTCAACTTAGAGGTTCTACTGGTCAAAAATGTGTTTGCAGCAATTCGGCATGGTCGTTGTTTACGCACACCCCCAAAGGACGCTCCAGAGCTAAATTCCTGTATGGACATGGCAATGACCGCAGAAACCTGTCGCCACAACGACCACGTGCGCTTCTTTATTGACCACGCAAAAATGTGCTCATTCAAAACGGTCCATTAGCGGTGCAGCCAACGTTCCCAAAGTGGTTTTGGAACGATGTCGGCATCATTGCCTATCCACTATATGTGGCCAGTTTTCGAGGCCCAGATCCTCACCAGCCCTGCCTCACCTACATGTACATGTATTGGGTTGGCAAATCGCCTCCGCCATATTATCGGAAAGTAGTGCATGCTTGGCCTGGAAGCTCCTCGGTTCCAGTAACCAGGCAACGGTCTCCGGTTGCCAGGCGACTGGTGTGAATGGCATCTTCCGAACGGAGGAACAGCAAATGCGGGGCAAAAAGTGTGCGCGAACAAACAATAAAAGTTCACTGTCGCCGCAATTGGTGGCGCATTAACAGAATGTCTGAAGAAAAAAAAAATAAGCGCTTGGCTGCATGGCCTTCAGCTGGTTCGTTCGTGCATGCCGAATGCCAATATTATCACGGACATGGACAATCGCCATTGAGCCTGGAGGGTGTTTTGACGACGAGACGAGCTTGGGCCTAAGTGGCAGGTGAGGTGGAAAAGAAAGGCAAGCCTCGTTCGTGGATGAACGGGGGCAATGAACACAATAGCTAAGCTTTATTAAATATAGATTGCGCATCTGCGCCAATTATATCGTGGCGAGCCTTTTATCTTGGTTGCGCAGCCATGCAGGCTTGCTTTCGTTTTCTGAAGAATGCATGCGTTCTGGTCGCATTAATTTGTCGTTGACCACTGGTTGAGATTTGTTTTGAGAAACGAGGTAGAAAAAATACCGTTCGTCATAAAGAATTGCAATGTCTTGCAATTGTATCCGAAGACCGCATTTGCATAATTCGCCACAGATGGCGCTCTGGTGGGGCTACAAATGTAAATTTATTAAAAATCGAATCAGGCCTTGAATACTTAGAGTAAAATTATTTGCACATTTCCAAAATAAGATCAAAGGAATCCAAATAAGGGTGCCATAATGACAAGCTTCCAGTTGGATCTGATGTCAGAAGCTTAAAAAGCCATATTAATGTGAAGGATAAATAAAGAATGGTTATACTGTATAAGAAGTGTCCATGTGTTTCGTTTTTGCGCAGGATTCCCCAAAACTGAAAATTTTAACTTCCCTGACTTGTCCAATTTTTAAAAGAAATTAACCTGACAACAGTACTTAAGATGCAAAAAATACGTAAGAAAAGCTATATATATTACTTATTATACCGATACATGTGCATGTATCAGCAGTACTGTAAACAGGAGATAGAACAGAAATTTTTACTAGGAAACAGTAAATTTAGATAAGTTTTTTTGAAATTGACAGTTTAATTATTGTGGAAATCTCATTTCTATACTTGTGCAAGACTGACAGAGTGTGCCATCTCTTAACTTTTGTGGTAACTAAACTAGCTGTATACGGCAGGAGAGCTGCCAAACGAAATTGGCAACATGTTTGTATACACGTACTGTAAGTCTGTGTTTAAAATTGCACGTTATGTAGTTTTCTTCATTTCTTGTACAAGACCAGTACTACCTGACACACAATTCCGTAAAAACTACCTGAATTGATGCTCATTCCGTTGAATCGAGCTCATTCACATTTGATGATTTCACAGAACTCATTAGTTTGTCTGCTTTCACCGATGAAGCATGACCCTGATTAAAATTATAGGCTGTACTACGGAATATGCCCTGCTGCAGCAATAGAAATCACGAGAAAGAGGGCTTCACCTAATGACAGTGACTGTCTGGCGGTTAGTACAAAGCAGGTACAGAGTGCTCGAGATCAGCACTGAGATATTTGCTTGCTTGTGACCTGTCTGTCAGATTGGACAATAGCGTGACCTTTGTTGTTGATGAGAAGTTTTGGCCCATAGCTTTGCCTCGCTCTCAATATTTTTGTGTGATCACACAATTAAAGTTATGCCCTCGATCCCATTGCTTGCGAAAACCCACAAATCAGAGGGCTATTTTGCTGATTTCTTCTAGCTTAACACACCATAATCGGGCCTGCACAACCTAACAATCTCGATTTTATCTCCACTTGACAAATTTAAGTTCTGGGCCCTATTCTACAAAGGTATGGTGTTGTACTTGTATAGAGTTATGGTGTATAATCTAAACCTCTATGGAATTGTCATTGTAGACAGGTATGTGGTATACGCGATACCTCTATGGAATTATACTTGTATAGTGGTAGGGATTGTACTCCATGCCTCTATACAAGTACAACTCCATACCTTTGTGGAATAGGGCCCTGATGGTTCAATTCACAGGAAGAGATTAGTGTTACTAATTCAATGCCAATTGAATGTATAGTCTCATGCAGCAGTAGGCAAATACATGTAGTAAATAGGCTCTAAAATGCCGGTAGAGGGCAGAGTGAAATTGCACACCCTTAACCTGATACCAATTACGTTTTTAGGTTATAGGCTGAACCCAAAAAACACAAAAACGACACACAAAAACAAGCACCCCTAGACAAGCAGGGTTGAAATATAGGTTATACGGTACACATTTGGAGCAGGGCAAATACCGTAGCACATCCAAATTAGTTCGCGAGCGCGATTCAAAATACGTGTTGATACGGATCACTGCAATTGGCTGGAGAGAAACCAGACGCCGGAAGCGAGTACACTTCCGCATTAGACCAGTAAGCCAAAATGCGCTTTCTGGGCTTAATGCAGAACACGTCGCCAAGAAGCCCGAAAAACCCAAGAAAACCCCGATAAAAACACGCCATTTTATTGCCCATCGCCATGAAAGTCAAGGTTATTTTGGTGGCTTCCAGAGCCCTGGCATTGTGCCTTGGGACGAATTTCGAAAGCGAAACCGTTCCAACATTTCTGGCATTCCCTCCAAAATAGACCATGCATGGGCTACGTCTACGAGCAAGAACTGCAAGATGAAGATCAAGAGCGACGACCATACCTTGGAGTCGGTCCGTATTCAGACCCAGACATGACGGCGAAAGGTTTCCTCATGACCAACTGGAAGCAACACAGCATGCCGTTCAGTCCATCCTCCGCACATCAATAATCCAAAAATAATCCAGCGATATGCGGCATCCGCAATCAGCGCACCAACTCTGGAACAGCACTGCAATCTGGCGTCTGCTTCCGATTATTGAACCGTTTCAGCTCCTTGGGCGCAGCCATGGCACTGCCAGGGAACCTCCTCTGATGCGACAACAACGCTCGGAGTTCAATGCCCTCTGGTAGCATCTTCCATCCATCGTCACTTGGACTGGCAGCCAATGGCGATGCTTGAAATGGAATCGAATCCAGGCTCAGATCTGGATTCGTCAGCCATTACAATCCAATTTTCTTATGACAGAGTCGAGGGACAATTAGCTAATCGACCTCTGTAATTAGCCCTGTGACAAATTATGCTTGGAAACCGGTGCAACCGGTTGCAATCTTGCTCATTATGTCAACAGGTACATGTACATAAGTTGTGTTCCTCACGGAGGTTGCAGGGCCTGCAGCTAAGGGGACACCTGGATTTCCTTAGCCTACTCTTCATCCATCAGCGAATTACCAGTCTTGAATGTTTACTCATTCTGCCAGATGTTCCAGCTCTTCCTCGTTACCAACTGGGGGAAAAAAGGGTTGGTAATTGACCTATTCGGAGTTTGTCCACCCAGGGCGCAGGGCACCAAAAAACTGCACCGAAAAAAAAACAGCTGACAAGCGGCGCCATCACGCAACGTCATCCGCACGGAGCGCTGCGGATTGACACTAATCAACTAATCGATTAAGGTTCACGTGATTAAAGTGACAGGACAACTAATACCCAGTTTCCATGCAGACTTAAATTGCATTTAAATAAAATCTACTTTATTAACGTCAAGCATCAATGCATTGCAATGGCCGTACTTACAATTTGTCACCTGGTGGTTAAAAGCTGCAACTCAACCAGAATATAGGGCGATAGGGCGTGGTCTATCTGGCTTCGCAAAAACCCGATTCAACATTTCTTCATTACTCTA
>JAQGAF010001469.1:0-30729 GCA_034687865.1 Kryphioiulus occultus
GCAAAAACGTTAAAAAGCGTTCATGCACTTGGCTAGATGGCTAGATTGGGGCGGAGCTAGCAGAGTCTAGCTTCTAGCCACACGGCTAGATTCGTGAAGTCACCTCAGGAAAAGTCCTGTAGTCCGCAGTCAGGTGCTCACACTATAACGTGTACCTAAAGTTAATTGCCAACTATCTTTACCATGCATTCAACTAAGCTCAAGCAAAGCCAGATTCGTCCTTTGTTTACCAGATACACTTTCGTCTATAACGGTTTACCCAAGTCTACGATTTTTGGAGGAAGTTTTCCACATCAAAGGCCCAAAAATCTTTCTCCTCAATCTCATCTCACTTCGAAACCAATAAAAATGTTTTCGTTGCCAAATTCGCCTGAAATCTCCGCGTTTTGCCCCGCTCGTTGGCGACTTAAAATCACGCCGGTCCCGATTTCCCCGACGCGCAGCATTTGCACAAAACTCGTTAAAACAATCATAAACTCTCGACCATTAAGAGAGAAAACGAATAAAAATAAATTCAATACAAGAGGAGGCCACTTACCTGAATCACAAAAAACCGTGCAGGTGTAGGAGCGACTAGCCATTGTGGAACACGAAACAAAGTTCAACGGGCAACCCCTAAAACCTGATTCACTCGGCAAACGCGAAAAGGGCTACGAAACACCACATCGACAAATTTAGAAGAAAAACATGCAAATCTTTACGAATTGAGAGAAATCAAATCGAAACATCGACGAACGAATCTTTCCCTTCGGGTTTCAGAATCGAAATTAGAACGTTAACGGAAGTTCGAATTTCGAATGTGGAATGCGTGACGCAATAGCCACGTGACGATTCGAATCCTAACCAGACTGCGTGTCCTTTGATGGTTAGGATTTCAGAATCTGATATCAATTACGGTTGGGATAGAGGGGGTGGGAAATCCTGAAGGACTACAGACTTCAATGACTCTATTGGGACTTGAAGGACTTTAATGCTACTTCAAGGATCAAGTTCCACATGCTACTTCTTTGGCAGGCTACGTAGTCAGGAAGACCTTGAAGTCCTAAATTCAGTCCCTCTGAAGTCACGAGAAGCCTGATTGAAATCACTTAAGGTCTCATTGAAGCCTCTACGTGTACATGTACATGTACTGTATATGAAACCCACTGTAGTCACTGATGTCTAAAAAGTCAGACGTCCAACCAAAGTTCTTGAAGTTCCACAAATGTCCTGGAAAGCTCACATTCACTCTCATTGATCTCTGAGAGGTCAGACTGAAGCCCCACAGACGTTCCTGAATTCCCACTAAAGTCCCCATGAGTCCTGGAAGCCCCTTTGATGTCCCATTGTAGTCACTGATTTCTAAACAGTCAGACTGAAGTCCCTTGAGGTCCCATTAAAATTCCACAGACGTTCCTGACGTACCACTGAAGTCCTGGAAGTTCCACTGAAGTCCCTGTGTAGTCCACAATCAGTCCCCTTGATGTCCCACTGTAGTCAATGATGAATAAGAAGTCAGACTGAAGTCTCTTGAGGTCTCATTGAAGTCCTACATCCAACTGAAGTCCTGTAAATTTCCCCAAAGACCCCGAAACCCACATTCAGTCCCATTGGTGTCCCACAGTAGTCATTGATGTCTGAGAAGTCAGACTGAAGTCCTACAGAAGATCCTGAAGTTCTTAAAGTCACACTAAAGTCACCATGAAGTCCCACAGAAGATCCTGAAGTCCTTGAAGTCACACTAAAGTCACCATGAAGTCCCACAGAAGATCCTGAAGTGCTTTAAGTCACACTAAAGTCCCCACGAAGTCCTGGAAGTCTCATTAAAGTCCCCAATGTAGTCCTGGAAGTCCCACTAAAGTCCCCATGAAGTCCTGGAAGCCCCACTAAATTCCCCATGAAGTCCTGGAAGTCCCACTAAAGTCCCCATGAAGTCCTGGAAGTCCCACTAAAGTCCCCATGAAGTCCTGGAAGTCCCACTAAAGTCCCCATTAAGTCCTGGAAGTCCCACTAAAGTCCCCATGAAGTCCTGCAAGTCCTCAAGAAGTCCTGGAAGTTCCTAAGAAATGCTGGAAATCCCTATTCAATGTTCCACTGTAGACACTCATTGATATCTGTCAAGTCAGGCTCAAGTCGCATTGAAGCACCAATGCATAGTCATTGAAGTCTGTGAGCGAGGTTGGAGTCGCTCACACTTCCAGTGCCTTTATGGACTTACATGTACATGTAAGCTACTGAGTACCTCCGACTTCAGCGTCTTCAGTGGGACTTCACTGACTCTTACACCCAACTTTACAAGTTGCCAAGCCCTCGGATAGTTTAGGATGTCCTCTGATGGTTAGAAATGTCTCTTCTGGAAGGGACAACTTCATCCGATCGCAGAAACGAGTAGTGATAAACGGTATTTCGACTTTAATCAAATACGGCGAAATGCGGCACGCCTTCTGGTGGCAGCTCAACAAAAAAAGCGCTTGTGGGGTGAATTATGACGTACTCGTAATGGCCGGCCCTATTCCTTTCAAATTGCAGTAATTTTGCGTGCCGGCTTATTTGCGGTATCGACTCAAGTGTATATTAAAAATCATAAATTTGCCGTCCTGATTTACGCGACTCAATATCGGCCTCCCTCGCCATTTTCCCCCTCGAATAAATCGCCGAGAAATGCAATATGACGTGACCCCTCGGTTGAACCCTGGGCAGACAAGGGGGAGCCACCCGCGCTAATAACGAAAACGCTTATTAAATGCCCAAAACGAAATCCCCTTAAAGTTACGCGAGTTACACCCCTCAACTTTAATGAAAATCACGAAAAACGAGGGAGTAGCAAAGACGACTGCTTGAAAATTTCCAGTTGACCTTTGACTCGTCAACATGACCGCCGCGGTCACGTAGCGCCGCCAGGCGGCAACTTACCGTCAATAGACGAGGTTGTTTTTCAACCGATGCCTGGTATCGATTAGGATGCTTTATCAGACTGCAATATACATCCTAGCATCAGCATACATGTAGTTAACATTTCCAAACCATTAAAGTCTGCTTGGGTAATTGAAATGTACATGTACTATGACGACCCATATTTCAGAATAAGATTGCCAAAACGGTTAGGATGCCACATCAGAGGGCGTATGATATGAGTTAGGATGCCAAAATGGCTTATGCTTACCTCATGAAGCGGGAGATTTCAAGTATCCAAGCATCAGCATTGTTAGGATGACTAATAATTATGTTTGGAAAACTGGAATATGACGACTTTATACTTCCAAATAATATTACCAAAACGGTTAGGATGCTACATCAGTCATGCCAGTTGGTATGCAATTTTTCTCATCCAAGAGTGTGATATTTTCACATTTTTACCTAACGTTTTTGAAGTAATAGCAATTTCAAGAGCTATAAGAGTTGCATCTCAAACTACAGGACTCGATCCATCTACAATATTGAGAACGCCATAGGTAATTATTTTTTAAAAAGCTAGACCACAAATAGTTGATTTCAGCTTGCGTTTCTAAAAAAAATTATGTTGTAAAATTTAATATCAATGTTTAAGAGAATGCTCTAGGCGAATTTAATATTAATTCGAAAAAAATAGATTTCAAGGGTATTTTCATGGAAATGATTTTTTAAGACACAATGCATTATTTTTAAGATTCCTATAAATATTAGTCTTCACAAGAGCGCAGCAGGCAATTTAAAAAAAAAACTGATAAAAATAATTACATTCTTGTAAGATTTTTTCAAATTAACAACCTGAAAGGAGAGGAATTCCTCAATTTTAAGCTGGATTTCTTGTGAAATTCATTTCCAATGAATTTTTCACATAAATTGTCATTTTTACCCAATTTTTCACATATTTCACACAAGGGTTACATTTTCACACTTTTTTCACACTGGCCACATGCAGTTGCGATTATTTTATTCAGGGGCAACACATGCAAATGTGCGATGTTAATTTTGAAAATGTAAATCAGTGCACAGGCACCATGTACTTATTGAGAAATTTAAAATGTGGGTGTTTGGATGAAACTAATAGTGGAAAGCTAGAACTAATGGGGTGCTTCTTAGGTCAACAACTTTGGAATCGTCTTGAAATTCTTGATGGAAACATACAAATCTGCCATGTTAATTTTGAAATGTAAATCAATGCGTTCGACTGCGCACATGCACTGATGTTCTTGTTGTAGAATTTAAAATTTGGGTGTAAGAAATGGAAGGATTATTGTATGCAGAGGAAACATCAGGCAAAAGCCTTTTTTAAAAAAAAAACAATGACATACTTAGGGTGACCACACTTGTGCAATTTTTTAATTTATCCTTTCATTGATGGACACATTTGCTATGGAAATTTGAATGAAAGATAACATAGGCCTACTGCATTATTTAGCAAGTCCATCCAATTGACAGGCAAAACAAGTCGTTAATGGCATGTAATTCTCGTCTCTTTCTCGTTGAAACCATTTTTTTCTGCTTCTTATATTAGGAAAAGTCCAATTATCCCATTTAAAATTTCCTGATTTTCCCTTACAACTGCTTTTTCATTTAAAACTCCCTGATTACTCCTATAGTTCCCGACAATTCCTTGGTTTCCCTATTTTCCAGGTAGTGTGGACTGGTAACCATGCACAAACTGTTTGGAAACGCACAAGTATTACAGTATGTCATCACAAAATCGTGAATTTCAGACATCCCTCCCCATGTATCAGCTTCTTACGGCAACATTTTCAACCCCCTCATCCCAAGTCATGACCTCATCCTTGAACTTCAAACTTCAACTAAAGTCACGAATGGAGCGAAATTTATTTCAAAATCGTATATAATAAAAATTATGGGGTTTAGCACATAAACCGTTATTTTCAGAACTGAATGACAAAATGGATACTAAACTACATTTTTATACAAAAAATGATGACAGCATTCGGTTGGCCCCACATGTCCTCATTCGTCATTACATGTATTTTTCTAACTAATTTGGATGTTTGATAATACGAATTGCGTGGGTAAGCCACCATCACCAGCATAAGGTTGAATAACATTTGTACTTGTACAAATAAAAATGTTGGAAAGCGTTAACAAAAACGATAACATGGAGAACCCAAAATGACCAATAAGTTCATAAATGCATAGAAAATGCCACATAAGTAAAAATAATAAGTATAATGAAGTTAAAAATGGCCTATCTGCTATTCCAGTTTAACATGGGCATGAGTAAACTGTTCAACAACACGATGCACAACATTTGCTCAGATGCACCACAGATGGCGCTGCAGGCATTTTAAAAGTATCTCTAGCAAGGTATACTGTAAACACCACAAAATTTAACAGATGTTGCAGCAGTCAGCCGTGAAGTCCAGCTGATGGCAATTAGCCGTTTTGGACCGTGCCCAGTTAACCTGACAGGCTAATTTAGCTGTCAATCCATATACGCTGCCCGGTTTATTTATTTTTTAATGAAATTTGAAGTCAAATTGCGATGAACATGAGGGATGATGGCTAAAGGACGAGTGCGTTTCAAAGCCATTGTGCCAAAACCTGCATATTTGGATTGCACGCCTGGCATTTGTCACATCAAGGTAAACATTTGTGGCGATGGTGCATCGTCGCCACCAACCACATTTTACACGAAAAATAAAGACACGTGGCCTATATTTTTTAAATAAAAAAAGGAAAAACATTCAAACGTGGAAACGCCCCGAGAGTCACATCTGGAGTCTTAATTTGCTACAAACACAGAACCGAACTCTATTTCAACTGGGATACTTTAATTTATACAAATGGCGTTCCAACGAAACGTCAAAATACGTAATCTGGGCCTATTTTTCGAAAAAACAAAATGGGGAAAACAGCGCATTGGACTATGGGGTTTCACACAAACTAGGGCAAAGCTTAAAATGGAGATTTCTGAGAGAAACAATTTTCATATTGATTTCCAGTTTATTGTGCCCAGAGATGACATAGAGGGTTTGCTCTGCATGTGGTGTGATGTCATCTCTGGGCAAGAATCACAAACAGAAAAAATCCAAATGTTTTTGGACATATATTTTCCTCAATAAACAAACTTGGTCTAATTTTAAGATTTTCCAAAGTCAAAGCTTGCAAAACGCCAGCGAACGACGAAACACAACCTGTCGTTATTGCATTTTTGGATTTAATAAAACTTTGTTTTCAATTTAACCACATATGAGTAATTTTGCGCACGTGGGAGAAAAATCGATTAGCTCCGAGAATTGAGGTTACTAGGATCGACGTAATATTTCTTTTCTTGAAGAGCAAATGTACACAGAAAATAGCTCAGTGTTAGTGCACATGGGACGCCATATTGAATTGGGTAATGTTTTGATGACACTGGCTATTTTTAAGCGGAATAGTATTGTTAAAACGTATTGATATTTAACATCGATATATTCTGTAGTTAAAAAAATGCCGCCCATGCAATTCCAAGAGAAAGCTTTGCGGATTTTCTTGAATGAAAACAAAATTGAATAAAAATAAAATTAAGACATGTCAACTGAAGATGTATTAAATTTCTTAAAATTAATTTCTTTAACGAAATAACTTGTTATGCTATAAATTCTGCAGATTTACAGGTTTAGTTGTTTAGAGATTTGCACTACTCGAGGTTCCCTCTCAAATTCTCAAGTCGAATTCCGTTGCATTCCTTGACATCTTTTTATAAAAGATGATAACTAATCAATTGGCTGATGCCTTGCCTTTCCAGAAAGTGGGAAATCTGGATAACTAATCACGTGGAACTTGCCCTTTTGAAATTTTTCACAACTTACCACATTGCCATTTTAACATTTAGGAATTCTACACTGATATAAATAATTCATCCATGGAGTATTTTTCCCTAATGTAATTATTGCTTACAACATTTCACTTTTGCCTACGTATTTTGCCGATGAAAAAAATGCGCAAATAGATCGATGTCAAATTTGAAATTTGATATTTTTACATAGAGCTAAGGGAGACGACATACATGTACATGTATTTGTTCAAATATATTGCAATATTGTAATGGAAGATGCGTTTTGAAAGGGCAGAAGATATGGTTGCCAAGCATGGAGGACCAATATAAACATTTCGATTTTGCTACTTGATAACTTGATATTACGATACAGAACGTCACACTGGTTTTGGAATGTTTAGAAACTCCTTTTTTCCATTTTGAAATGGCTTACATCACATGAGAGAGCTACCTATATGTGTGAAGCCAACCTACGTTTCATATTCTCTTTGTTTGTTTTTATGGCTAGATGACACATTACAGTTCAATGTATCTGTCCCAGAAGATAATTAGTCATCATCAAATAGGCACACGACGCCATCTTCCTTCGTGCTTAGCTCAACATTTGTATATTTATTGGAAAAAGTCATTTATTTATATTTTCAAATTTTTAAACAAACTGGTGCTGAAATACCTCGTGACATCCAGCAGCGTTTATTTTCGTTTCAAAGACACATGGTAGAGCAAACCCAAGCACACATTTGCAACGAAAATAAGGAAGACATTAACACAACCAAACCTTACAAATTTCAATTTAATGTTCCTGTATGCCTGAAAATTTGCTTCCTCCCTGGCTCAAGGAGAAAATTTGTTCAGTCTACAGTTGTTGAAAAAACTAAATTTTGCCATTTATTTTAAGAAAGTGAATGCAGAAATAATTTCATTGAGGGAACTGAAAGGATGCATTTTATTTTTGAAAAAATGCATTTACTAGGGGAAATGGAACGCGAAATGAAAGGACGTTTTGAATTGCACGCATGTTTACTTAAAAAATAAATAAATGGAAAATTAAGAACAAAAGACTAACAGCATCCGCAATTTCAAAATTCCGAGAAACCAAAGTGGGAAAAAACTTATTACAAGACAGTATGATTCACATAACTGCAAATGCGAAAAAATTTCACTTAATTCGAATTTTTATATTAAGTGACGACAGCCTAGTATGGCATTAAAATTTGGTTAAACATTAATATTACTTTCGTTGCTTTACCTCGTCCCACATACAGGTCGTAAAACCCCAGAAAGGACAACCTTTAAAATTTCGCAGATTTATTTTTAAAACAGGTGTAATTTCACTTTATCATCCCCTTAAGGTGGTCATAAAATCCATACCTGCATTGTTTAAAATCCGCACAATTCAGAGGTGTCTTGTAACACGTGTATGTGAAGGAAAAATTCCCCAAAGTGAAATTATTTCTTGTAGATTTCCTGGCAGGTTCGACAATTTTACAATAGGGCGCAAAACAATTTTACGTTGGGGATTTTTATTTTTACCTATACGTTACTTTTAAGAGGTCATTTCCAAACTTGAATGTTGCAGATGCAGGTTTTATTACCGGATTTTGGTTTCAGTTCACTTCTTGTCTATGCAAATGGCTTCAGTTCAAGGCTCAGGTGCTATGTACATGTGCATGTACAGATAAAAGCATGCAAGGACTAGAAACTTTGGCAAATAGTTGCTTTCGTTATTCAAGTACATGTATTACTAACCAACAAATTTTGTACTTGCACTGTTCAGTGAGTTCAACAAAAATAGAATCGACTTACTGTCAAAGGTGGTGCCGAGCAAAACTATAGCACGGTGTCAACTGGATTTTGTATGGCAAATTCCATGAATGTTCAATGACGTTTTCATGACTTCAAACATTTTTAAATGCCTATTAGAATATTCGGGGACTCAAGTTTTATGGTAAAAAAAAAACAGTAGGCGACATTTTTTTGGGAAATTGGATGATGAGTGATGAATTTTAAACCGAAATGTTTATTTTGTGAATCAATCAAAGGCACATTCCAAGATGCTCATGTCAATTTCATGTGTTCTCCATAACTTCCTCAACCTGAACTACATTGCATGAGTATTCCATGAAGTCCATGAAATGAACTTTATTTGCTGACTTTTACATGACCTCCATGACCTTAATTTCATTCCATGACTTTTCCATGATCGGTAGACACCCTGCTAAAGAGTGAATGTGGGGCTTTAAAACGAAGTGAACGTGATTGCAGCATATTTCTCAGACCATGCATGGATTGGATCGTCAATTGACCAACTTTCTTACAAATCAGAAGGGATCATGGCATAGTCTGACAATGGAACATTGTCAAGTTTCAGTCGGATTTTGTGAACATTTTTGCACTAATAGGCAGGTTTTGGTTCAAATGTTGCGTAGCATGCACGCAAAATTGTGGAAATGAGCCATTTTCAACTCAGAGCAATTTATCCGACCAAATAAAGGACCATCGTTAATGGCAGGCTTCCTTACATGCCCCATATACTGTACATTTACTGTATTCAAATTACGAAATTCCGAAAGGTGAGCATAACAAAGATATTGTTGCCTTTCACGCTCACTTACCTAAGTTAAGATATTGCACTAATAAACAAATTCAATTTTTAAAACTCAATCAATCAATCAATCAATCAGGTGCATCAGAGTGTAACTCAACTTATTATCTAATAGCTTCACGATAAAGTAGGTAAACACCTAGCTTGCATGCTGTAAAAAGCCCTGTATTGAAGGCCGGATCAAACATCTCAGGGCCCATTCGTCATCCTGATGTCATGTGACGTCACCATACTAACGAATTAACCTACATTTATTGACTTACTTTTGCATTAAAAAATTATAATTATCGCTAAATTTTTTTATTTCCATGAAGATTTGAGTTATTCACCAGGGACCTCTTATTTGTTTAAAGTTATATATGCCTTCGTTGAATTATTCACAGATAAAGAAAAATCTACACAATTTAGGAGGCAATCAAAGGTCATGACCTTTTGAATTTTATCAATTTGTACCCTTAAACAAATTGTCTCATTTACCTCAATCCACCTGGAAATCAACAAATATTTAATGATAATTATGATTTATTAAAGCAAAAATAACTACGCAAATTCAGGTTAACTCGTTTACGCGGTGGGAATAGGCAAGGACGTCACATTTGACAATGATCCATTGCGAGCACCCCGTCCGTGTCCATGGCTTTTCCAGCAGTTCTCGACTCATCCCCCAAAATCTCTTCAGTCTACTAATCCCCCTCTTTTCATTTCTCCCTGCAGGTAACACTATGTTGCAACCCAAGATGTCCCACACCCAGGATTAAAGTCCCTTCCATGTGGATGTGTTTGGGGCTCCTGCGCACCTGTATGAGCGAGCCCAAGCGACTGCAGCACCTCGACGTCCCCGAAGCAATCCCTTCCAATCGACCTCATCGCCCCCGGACCGTCCCCCGGCATAGCGATGGCGTCGGCCACCGTCAATGGCGCCGCCCTGGCGGTGAGCTACGTAGGCAACGGCGGCGCCGGCGGCGACTCCTCACCGGATGGAAGCCGGTTTAGCCCCTACGACCCAGAGGAGACCTCCACGGCCAAGAGGCCGGCCTCGGCACTGGCGTCCACCTACGACGCCTTCACAGTCCCGTCAGCGACCAGCCGGGATAAGTCCTCCAAGAAGCGCCGCAAGCAGAGCAACCCGGTCCGCCTGCACATGGCCATGTCCCGGACATGCAGCACAGAGCAAGAGGCGCTGGATTTCGAGCAAGAAGCCGGTGAGGGTTCGCCACCGGCACCGTCCCGGGGCAGCGGGGACGACGACGATGACACCTCCCCGCGGGCCAGTGACGACTTCAATGACGGCAGCGTCTACCGCTGCCCGCACTGCAATGTCCTGTTCGGTCAGGAGGAGCACCTTCGGGAGCACGTGGAAGAGGAGCACGTCCAGAAGGCGCTGGAGCGGCAGCTGCAGCAACAGAATCAAAAGAACCAGATGGGCATTTCCGGTCCCGGTTCTGGTTCCACGGTCCACGCCAGCCCCTTCGACCTATCCGCCTCGTCCATGGCCTACAGGGCCTCCGACAGTTCTTCCTCCGAACCTTCCATGCCGGACGACAAGCATCCCCAACAAGCTACCTCTGCCGTGACCCTGCACAGCCCCAAGGACATGGCTGGCCCCAAGGACATGGCCAGCCTGATGGCCCTGTCTGCCTTTGGCGCTGCCCCCTTCCTCATCCCCGTCCTGCCCTGCGGTAACAGCACATCCGCCACCTCCCGCATCATGACCTACACCCCTGTCGGCCCACCTGGTGCCGGAGGGGTCCCCACCAGCGGCCCGCCCATCCGCATCTTCAACCCGGAGGCCTTCTGCGAGCTGTGCAACAAGGAGTTCTGCAACAAGTACTTTCTGAAGACACACAAGGCCAACAAGCACGGCATCTACTCAGTGGAGGCACTGGCTGGTACAAGTGCCGTGGCCACCACAGCGTCCACCCCCACAGCATCGTACACCGGAAGCCTCATTGCGGCAGCCAACATGGGCGCACCCCCGCCCATCCGCTCTCCAGCGGCCGGCGCCCACGAGGGCAGCTCCAGCAATGGAGCAGCAGCAACGCCGATGGCCAGCAGTGGGGCCTCCGTAGCCATGACTAGCGTCCTGCTGGGGCCCTCTATGGCCGGGAAGGCCATGCCAGTCATGAACCCGGAGGCCTTCTGCGACATCTGCCAGAAGGAGTTCTGCAACAAGTACTTCCTGAAGAAGCACCGACAGAAGATCCACGGCATCCAGGACTTCTCTGCATCGCCGGCCTTCGGCGCCATGGGCCTGATGGATGCCATCCCCATCACAGCTGCCGAGCTCAGCCCTGGCAACAGCGGCCCCAGCACCATGACCGCCCATGCCACCACGCCCTCGGACCTCTACTACGAGTATGGGGCCCGCGACCTCAGCGCCAAGATCCTTGCTGCCGCAAGCCAGGGCCTCATGCCCAAACACAGCATCCAGAGCCTGGTGACTCCCGCCACGAAGACCATCACTACCACCGCTGCCATGACCTCGCATTTTGGACCCGGCTCAGGGACCGGTGGTGACCCAGCCACCACCGGCAACATCACTGTGGCCGGCTTCTCCTTCTCTCCGGAGCACCTTCGGGAGATGGGTGTCATCAATGTGGATGCCTTCTGTGAGCTGTGCTGCAAGGAGTTCTGCAACAAGTACTTCCTGCGCACCCACAAGCAGAACAAGCATGGTGTGGGCTGCGATGGCCCTCCGGCAGTTGGGGCCAAGGGCAGCCACCAGCAGTCGGTGCCCCTCAGCCTGGTGGTGGACAAGGAGAACCACTGCGAGGACGGGCAGAAGTCAGACACGCCCAATAGTAGCAACTGCGGCAGCACCAACGGACGCCGCTCCACCGGATCTCAAGAACAAACTCAGGAACCCCCTTCCGCATCTTCGGACCTCACCTGCGACGTCTGCAGCCGACCCTTCTCAAGCGCCTATCTACTCAAGATGCACAAGTTCTACTTCCACAACATCGACCCCACACCCCATGGAGGAGGCAACCCGGACCCCGGCAAGCTGCCGCACTCTCCACCGGACACTGGCGAGGGCCGCTGCGGCAGCAATGGCAGCCTGAAGAGCATGACTGAGGGCGGCGAGGCAGCGCCGCCGCTCAATGAGGACCTGCAGAAGCTGCAGACCATGATCCATGAGCTGAATACCTCGCCCAAGGACGGCAACGTCAAGTGCAACATCTGCTTCCACGAAATGAAAAACAAGTACTTCCTGCGTGCCCACATGATGAACGAGCACGGCGAGCTGCACAATGAGGACGAGATCTCCCAGGGCGACGACGACCACCCCATGGGTGCCACCAACGGCCCGGCCGGGGAGGCCCCGGCGCAGGCCGACAGCACCTCCACCGGCAAGGCACCTTCGACCGACCCCGAGTCCTTCTGCGAGATCTGCTGCAAGGACATGTGCAGCAAGTACTTCTTGCGCACACACATGATGACGATGCACGGCGTGGGCATGCCCTCCGAGAAAGTTTCCGAAGCGGGTGTCATCCCGCTGCCGGTGCCGCTGGACAAGATCAAGATGGAGTACCAGGGCCGCACAGGGTCACCGCCCCACGCCACCAACCACATCATCCACAGTACCCCCTCGCTGCACCACCACCTTCAGCAGCAACAGCAGCAGCAGCACCAGCAACAGCAGCAACACCACCACCACCTGGGCCTGAGCGAGCGGCCACCGATGACAGCTGTGACCGGTCGCAACTTCTGCGAGATCTGCAACAA
Organism: Kryphioiulus occultus; assembly: GCA_034687865.1. Classification (NCBI taxonomy): domain Eukaryota; kingdom Metazoa; phylum Arthropoda; class Diplopoda; order Julida; family Julidae; genus Kryphioiulus; species Kryphioiulus occultus. The sequence goes on from JAQGAF010001469.1 coordinate 13,053, forward strand.
GGAGCTGTGTAACAAGTACTTCATGAAGACGCACATGTTGAAGATGCACGGCATCAACGTGGATGAGAAGAGCAGTGTCAACGGCGCCACCATCGGCGGTGTCACCTGCGACATCTGCCAGAAGGAGCTGTGCTCAAAGTACTTCTTGAAGGTGCACAAGCAGAACACCCACGGCATCCTGGAGGAGCCGTCCATGAGTAAGGAGAGTTATGCCGCAGCAGCGGCTGCAGCAGCTGCCGCCGCCTCCATGTCCGCGTCCATGGACAAGGACACCTACCACGACGGCAACGGCAGCGATGGCGGCAGTGGCAACCGTTACTTCAGTCACTACACCGAGGTGTGCCCGCTGTGCGACCGCCGCTTCAAGAGCATCAAGTGGCTGAAGACGCACGTCATCAACGACCACGCCGACCTGGCCAAGGAGAACGGTCTGGCCGAGCTCCTGGGTGCGGAGGGCTATGGGGAGCCCCCGGTGCACCTCTTGCGCATGCAGCACCTCAGCCCCCGGGACTACATGCTGGGCCCAGACGCCGGCTACGGCATCAAGGTGGAGAAGCCGTCCTCCTCGTCCTCCTCGGCCACGACGTCACCGACCACGGTGGCATCCTTCCACCCACACCACCACCACCACCAACCCCCGGCGCCGGGACACCGCTCGGAGAGCGACGGGGGCGCCACAACCGCGCATCAGCACGCGGGCGAGTTGGGATCAACGGGTGCGACAGCAGGAACCGCTGGCGCAACGACGGCCGGAAACGCCTCCACTACCTCCTCCTCCCCGTCTTCGGGCTCCCCAGCCTGCGCCGCCGTGGCCACCGGCGGCAATGGCAGCAGCTTCGCCACCCGCAAGCCGCTGGGACCCAGCGGCACTCGCATCTACCACTGCTCCTACTGCTCCTACTCCACCCGCTGGCTGTCCAACCTGTACGCCCATGAGAAGCGTCACACGGGCCTGAGCAGTGAGGGCGAGAAGCGCTTCTGCTGCCGGATCTGCCACCGGGCCTACCGTTACAACCACTCGCTGCAGCGCCACCTAGTCAGCCACAAGGCCACCGGCATCCTCGTCAAGCACGTGGTCAGCACCCAGGCGGCGGCTCCCCAGGCGCAGGTGCAGGCCCCGGCGGCCTTCCGCGCTCCTGCCTTCGTGGAGGCGCCACGGTCGCCCAAGGCCCAAGAGCAGAACGGCAACGGAAATGACGCCCGGGCACCGGCCCGCATCAAGAAGTATCGCTGCAGCAAGTGCGGGGCCAAGTACCGCTCCCGGGAGCAGTGTCTGGAGCACATCCACACGCACCACAATGCGCGCAACCGCCACCACCACGTGGCAGCCACCAGCGTGACACCCCACAATTGCCCTGTCTGCCCCTTCTCCTGCAGCAACAAGGAGGCCCTGGCAGCGCACCTGGCCAAGCACCAGCGGCTGGACGACGACGAGGATGAGCGCTTGGCCAGCGACGAGTCCTCCGAGCTGCTCGGCAACCAGCACCTACAGCGCCTCCAGAACGCCCTCGGCAAGTCGCAGCTGCCCATGACCTACGCCGTGCCCCAGACGCCCCCCACGGCCGGCTCCTTCATCATGCAGCCCTTCCTCATCTCCCAGACGGACGCCTCCAGCGCCCCCAAGCCCCTGCCCCCCAACACCACCTTTGTTCCCTCCCTAGTCTACCTCCCAGTCAGCCACAAGGTCAGCGAGACCCTCACCGTGGCGTTCACCCTGTCCCCGGCCTAGAGTCCCGCTTCTAGTCATTCCGAGGAGGTCAAAACCCACCCCAGTAGCCACCTCTGGACAGCTGCTCATACACCGGTGGATTCTGGAGATGGATCGATGTCCATGGCCATTGGTCATACCCTGATGGATTTGGACTATTGCAATGAAACGATGGCGTCCATGGTCCTTGGTCATACACTATGGATGCTGGACTACTGCATTGAAAAAATGGCATCCATGGTCCATGGCCCTTGTTCATGCACTATGGATGCTGGACTACTGCAATGAAATGGCGTCCATGGTCCTTGGTCATACACTATGGATGCTGGTCCAAGGCCCTTGGGTTTAACTAATGTACCATGGGTTCAGAAGGCTCAATGTCTTCTGGAATGGCGTGCCACGTCCAGTTTTGCTCTTCAGCAAAAACCATCCTGCATTCCTACAATGTCTTTTATTGAACATTGCTCAAAAAGCAAGCCAGAACCAAGATAGGCCATCATGACTTTACTGGAGCCATGGAGGGTGTCATTTCATTGCTGATAAACCAGTTTCTAAGGTCTTGTCCTTTGAGAAGCAGGCTGTTGAAGTTAGTGGAACAGGATTTTCAGGGATTTTTCAGGGATTTGAGCTCCACTTACATGTAACACTTTTGAAAAATGGCTGCTACGTTGATTGGCCTATGTTGAAGAGCAAGGCGCTGACCCGCCACAGGTACAATGACCGTTCCAGAATCCGCCTCGTGTATCAGCAGCAGCCACCACGGCTCCACCTGACCTCCGACCTCCGACCTCTAGTCCAGCCTCAGCTTTGTTTGCCCGGGTCCCGGCCCACCCTTCACGCTAGACGGGGGCGACATTTCACTCTCAATGCACAATGGGTTATGGGTCAAGTTCCTAACAGTCGTCACCGCGTCCATCGTGAGGGGGGCCAGCCCCCCAGACCTATTAAATTTTATTTTCCGAAGTATTTTATTTACAAAGAGTTCCAGTTTTTGGTTTCTCGCTAATTTATTCATGTTATTCCGACTGGGACTCCCCACCCCCGCCCCGAACGAAATCTCAGGCATCGTTGACATTACAAATGCTCAACTCGATTCGTTTTTCGCCTCAGTTGCGGGTTCGCTCCCCGCCTGTCCCCCATTTTTTCTTTCTTTTTTTTTCTTCGAACTTTTTTTTCCATCGAATTTCATTTGGCGAACGAACAATTCCTGGCACCTCGTCCTCGGGTACCGAATCGAGGTGCCGTCAGAAAATCAAAAAAAACCAAAACTTTTTCAACTTGCATATTGTGTCGTCGTCTGTCGAGTGGCCAGTGTGTCCGCGAGAGGGCGCACGATCTGCAGAGGTCAAGGGTCACGGCGGACCTTGCAGCGTGTTGACTTCCAAACTTCCGGTCCGAAGATTGTGCCGAATCGAGCGAACACACGACCCCACTTCAATGTCAACTCAGGGCCTTTATATCGTGTCAACCTTTTATTTTCTTGTGCGTGACGGACGTGTAGCAGAGACCATTTTATCGGTACGTGTAACGTGTAACGTGAACGTGTTTTCTTCATGGAGAGCGGGTTGTCGCTGGATCCGCATTGCCGAAGGTGCGAGCGCCGTAGGGGGCGCTCGCGGCAACCAACATGGCGGCCTCGGGAACGGTCGACGCAAAGCCCAAAAATCAAAATACACCGCTTCATTTCTAGTGCTCGATATAAATATTATATATAAACCTATAGAGATCGTGCGTGTGTCCGTATCATGTCCAGTCTTCGACCTTTTTCCTCCCTCTCTCCTCAGAAAACCCAAAAACGAGCAAAAACTGAACTTCGGGATGCCCTTTTTGACTGCCCGTGCTAAAACGAAACGCTTCCTGGAGCGTGCGCAGAAGCGGAACTGCCACGGAATTCGAAATTCGGAGCGGAAGTGACGAAACACGCGGGTAGATTCTCCAGTGCGCGTCATATCTACTGAAATCCCAGCTTATGTTAATTTCCACTGTTCATTATTTGATGGAGAAGAAGCAGAGGAAGAAGGAGAGAAAAACAGAAAACGTTGACAATGATATTGATGATCAACTAACTCAGGAACAAATGACTCTAACAAGTACATTAACAACCATTGCATTATGAGAAAAAAAAGATTATAGGCCTATAGCTGCTGCAGTATAGCGAAGTTTAAAATGGCTGTCGTGTGAATGTCTTTAGTAGAGTACGCTCATCCTTCATCGTTTTTGTGAACGGGTCCCATTCGGTCGGTGGAAGAAAACAAAACAAAGGATGTGCGACATATTCGGACTGATCTGCAAACGAACGATTAACGACGGACTGCCCCGAGTCAACCAGTCAACCAAGTCAACCAGCGACCTCCAATGTGACGTCAGCCAACGTGTCAACCCACAACGTGAGCGGAAATTCAAGATGGCCGTCCCGATGCAGACAGCACGAGTACCATTGTTAGGGTTTTGTAATTCCTGCACGTTCTCCAGAATCATTACTTTAGAACAATGAAAGTTCCAGCTTGAGCTGAACTTTCACTGTTCTCTTGGAGGCCTTGAAGTGATCCAACCATTCAACTATTCCCACCAGATGTTCAATAACATTGCGCAATATTGAAGGCATGATTTCCAACATGTTTTCCAAATGTGCACAGCTGCACTATAGCAAGGTATACAGTACACCAGTGGTGTTCAAACTTCTAATGGTCTCGGTACCTAGATAAACTAAATGTTAATTCGTTGGAACTCTAGCGTATAATTTCAAAGTCAAATGTTTTAAAAATTACAATTTTGAATAACAAACAAAATGAATGAAACTTATAAAATAGTATATGAATACAAAAATCTTAATTTTTACTAAAAAAAAACGTGTGGAACCCCTGACAAAGTTCCGAATAAGGCAGTTTGAAGACCATTTAGCGTTTTATCTTTGGAACCATGGTACAAAACTCCCAAAAAGCCCAATGTTTTAAAATTTAGAATAACAAAAAAGCAATAAAATTTACGATATAACAGAAAAACGTACATTTGTCAACACAAATAAGTTGCAGAACCCCTGAAAAATTCCGAAGACCATTGCAATAGGTTCTACTTCGTCATGATATAGCAGTACAAATTCAATGAGGCAAAAGCACATGCCCATTAGAAATGATAAGAATGACAAATGGATTGCAACGTGCCCTAGCTCCATTGTTGTGACCACCTGGTTTCCTAAGGAATCAAGGCTAGCACAATTCCTGAAAACGTTGTGATTTTCAACTAAATTTTCAAGTTTGCGTTTTTAGAACGATATTTTTGCTTTCTGGCACATTTCCCTGCACACTTTTCAAAACCACTCAAAGATGAAGTTCCACAACCTGATATATTGCGCAATTTTATTCAACATCTGGAGATGGACCCCAAGGCTTTCATCTAGCTCATAAACAGGGCAAAACAGCTGATTTTCTGTCCAACTAAAATTTGGTGAAAATCCAAACGTGGTACTCGCAACCATCGCTAGAGGCACGACAGAGGAGGAACCGAAGCGCCACCCAGCGGTCGTCGTTGTCCCTGGCTTGCAGGTCAGTCGTTCCACATAACGTTGGCTCTTTATCCCGCCCCTCGTCTTTTGACGATTAGTCGGTTGTAGTTCTGGTACCTTGTGTAATTAATCGGTTAACCATGAAATGTGCGTGCATGTGTTCGTTGGCCGTCAAACGTCATTGGTCGTAGCATTAAGGGGGTGGATACTGGACGGATTCTTAACGAGCGTTAAGTGACCTCACGAAAATCCTATCGAAATTTTGCTCTCTAGGCTCTGGACAAGCCAAGACATTCCCTATCTACATGTATAGCGCTCAATGCCCATTGCCCACCAAACCTCCTTTTGTGACCAACAACAATTTGTTGGTATGAGCAATTGTCATGCTGAAGTCACTAACTCCAGATAAACGAGGACTGGAAGCACTTAAAAACCGATCTCAGGGACCTGTAATGATCGAAGCTTTCCTAACGTGACCTCTGACCTCAGTGCTTGGCCTGAGGCGATCACCTCATGGCCACCATGGGCCAGATGCTCGAAAGATGCCAACGTCAAATCTCGAATTTTCCTAAACTGGATGCAACAAATAGTCTGCGTCCACAGCACCACAATTTGTAGAACGACCAAAACGCCGTTTCCAAACTGAACGTTCCAAAAATAAAATTTGTTATCCATTTTTTGAGTTTTGGACATGGATTTCTACATCGATTCAAAAGCAGCTTTGATGCTCCAAACAGTTATATGGTTCAAAAGCATCCAAATTTATAGATTTGTAAAAACACAGTTTCCAAATTGAATATTCCAAAAATATCGTCATCAGCTGTTGGGTTTTGCTCAAAACACCAACTTTGGAACACTGTCGAAATTGAGTAGAAGTTTGATTCCCATAAATTTGTCTGCATCGTTTCAAAAGCAGCTTTGATGTTCCAAATAGCCTGGTTCAAAAGCAACCAAATTTTTCGAACTGTTAAAATGCAGTACCCAAATTGAATATTCCAAAAATAACGTCATCAATTTTCGAGTTTTGCTCAAAATACAGTTTTGAAACACCGTCGAAAACTGCATGCGAAGTTCGATTTCCCATGCAGTTTTCCGCAACGTTCCAAAACCAGTGCTAGCATTCTTGGCATTTGGAACAGTTTTTCGGGCATCTGGCCCCAAAGACGAAAAGTCCAGTATCCACGCCCGCATTCCCCATGTCGTTTTCCCCCTTATTTTTCACGATGATTCCATGGCCTTCCCACAATTCACCACTCCCTTCCCACAAGCCACCTCTCTCCGCCACGCCCCGCCCCTTTTCACGACTTAACCCCATCTTCACACCACCGTTATCAATCAAAATTGGAGAGGCGCAAAATGGGCTTGGGAAAAGGGCCCCAAGTGGAGGACATTTTTAAAAAATGAACAGAACAAAAGGGGATGAGTGGAAAGTGCTAAAAGGGTGTAAATCCCACCCCCGCCTGGTCCCTCTCTCGCTAATTTGAATTTGGGAATTTTTTCCTTTTGCACCCAATTCGATTATTAATGGCTCGTGCCGAACCAAGCGTGCTATCCGAAAATTTAATCCAATTAAAATAGAGAAGGGGGTAAAATCCGAACACGCCAGTGGGGGGGTATTAAAAATAAGAAGGGATAAAAATGAATAATTAAATGGACATCTGCGAGATCCTGCGAGATTTCTTGGACCGGAAATTATGCCCGCTCACTATTTGATTAATAAAACAATAAAAATTGGATCCCCCAACCGGCTTAAGCCCCACCCCCTTGCCATTTTATCCCCCCACATTTAATATCCACTTTGATATTAATCATTCTTGACAGTCTATCCAAGCACAAGGGCCTTTCAACTCGCTGCTATCTATGCAGCAAAGGCACTTTTTCCATATTAAAAATAAATTACACCTGGGGGATAATTAATGCAGGGTGGGGATAATTACTGCACGTTCGGAGGCTTCTGGCGAGGCGAATTTTCCCCATTTTTCACAAAATAAGGCAAATTTTTGGCAGGCTTAATTCATTTGCAGATATTTGCGAAATCGAAAGAATTCGGTTCAAAACAAAAATTGAAAAGTTCGTTGCGTTTCCAGGGAGAAAAATGGAAAACCTGGCAAGAATCATCCCTGGCTCGGAAAATCGTTCATTTTTGAAAAATGAAAATCAGAGTTATTGGCAGTCACCTTCATGGGTATTCTTGGGGCAAAATTCGCCTCAAAATATCCAATTTTGTGAAAATGAGCTACATGTGTACCGTCAGAGTTTTAGGATGAAATTATTGCTATACTACGGAATATGCCCTGCTCCAAATGTGCACGTGATGTGTAGGGTACTTCAACCCTACTTGCCACGTGTCCTAGTGTCGCAAATTATCTTCTTTTTTCGTTTTCGTTGTTGTTCTTTACTTGCTTTTAATTTTCTTCTTTTATGTTGTTTATCTCTTTATCCTAACTTAACCTGCCCTAAACTAGCGTAAAAACGTAATTTTCTTAATTTTCCTGCCCTAACCGCAGGCAATCACTGCCAGCCTATGAGCCATTAGGAGAAGCCCACTTTCTTAGTGTTATGATGGAGCATACAGGAGCAGGGTATATTCTGAAGTACAATCGAATGTATTGTCTTACAAAACACGTTAGTATAAAAATGGTATTATCACAAGGAAATGCTTCTGACAACTCGAATTTGACGAATTTTGGACCATCAGCTTAGCCTTGATAGCTAGTTACCAAAAAAAAGCGTTTACCAAAACTTTCTGCTGAAAAACATGCCAACACGTTAAAAATTTGCCTTTTAGCCAGCAAAATCAGACAAAAAAGCTGATCAATACAGTCTGGGTTGTACAATTATACTGCAGTTTACCTCTCCCCCATTTTTTCGTGAAACCGTTTTTACCCCAGCCCAACGTGGCTGAAAAGTAAAAACAATACAAGAACCCTAATATTTTATTGGTCCAATTTATTTCAGCAGATCCGCACGCGACGCATTTCAAATCATAAAATTCTCGCCAATTATTTCTGTCCCGAGTCAACACCCCTCTTGTTGGGTCCACCCCCCGCCCATTTTCGCCTCCACAACAAATTCAGGGATGATGAAATTACAATTGTAGTGCAATTGTAAACCGTTGCTGCCGTCATGAGACTATAAACTAACGCTAATTATTATTATTTCTAATTAGACATCTATAATTACGACTTTTCATATATGTATTCTCGTGTAATTCCCTATACTCTAGTCCCCAAAAATTCCTCGACATCACCGCATACAATTTAAAACGTTGAAAAAAAAAACTTTCCAAGAGTCCTCCCTTAATTAGTTTTTAATTATCAGTTCGAACCGCGTCCATCGATCTCTCACCCATCAATAAGTCTGCCCCTTTTTTTTCACGAGAAAACCAAATGTTCAAATTTTAATCTTGCATCAATTTGCCCAACCGAAGTCGTTTGTATCTTTGTACAATTGTATGTAGATTAACAATTACGACGCTAATTAGGTCATCAACCAATAGGAGTGCGGGCATTTCGAGCATCGGAAAACGTTTCAAACTCTTTCCAATAAACTCCCATCTTATTAATATTAACGATCAATAGCTCGACGCCCCAAGGTCGATTTTATTTTCAATGTAACTTCTATTCTGCAAACTATTTAAGAGAGTCCCAGTCCTGCCATGTGGCCATAGGTGGCGCTGCATGCCACCCCGTGACGAGCAGCGCCATCTAGTGATCACTCGATACACTTTGGTAAACAACGCATTGCCCCAATGGGTCTTTGAGCATTTGGAAAGGGTTTGAATCGAATTTCCAAGGGAAATGCCAGCATGAACTTTGACGCCCTAACTAAATCCCTGTTCGAGTGTTTTTAACTAACTCGATAAGTCATTTTTTCTGTTCTAGCCATTCCATTCTATTCGTATTATTCGTTAATCCAAATGGAGGTTGATGTTTATTTTGGCTGAATTTTAACCATCCAACCACAACCATTCTAGTCTCATCTCACCGTTTTTCAAACCGTGAACAAGAACCAAATTTCATATGCAGGAATTTTAATTTTTATGCACACTTTACCAGCATACATGTATTTATTTATACAGCAAAAATGCAACCTTTTCTTAGCAAAGCTTATTTTATAGAGTATTTATATATCGTTGGAAAATAGTACAAGTTGCCCAACGCATGGGAGCCTATAGCATGGTTTGATTTCTACGTCATTTCCCAGTGGTCAGCCGCTGGTCATCGTTGGCGTCACCCGTGTTAGTCTCGGAGTAACGTTAACGATGCGTATAGCATCTGCTCTGGGATCCCCAATTACATTCCATACAAGCTTATTCGTTCTAATCGTGTACAGTAGCTTCTACCAATTCTATATTTTATAGTCAAATATACAGTATGCAGACCTTTATGAAGGGCGAGACGTGCATTCCAAGTACTTTTCTAGTCTACGAAGAACTTTTTGGGACGAAATGGCGATTTCAATTGTGTGCAAACTTATCCTTTTCAATCTTGAGAACTTCAAATGGCGAAATTCTGAAACGGACACAAACGTCAGACACTGGTAACATTCGAAGAATTTAGCTGAAAAAACATACATGTATATCGTTTACCAGTGAGGTGGAAAAACATGGGGATTCTTTTTTGGAGGCCTTAATCGACCAAATACGGTAATCAACTTTCCCAGCCATGTAATGATTCGAAAAATCTGAACTTCAGTCTAGGCTCAAATTTCGGCCAATTGGGGGTTGATCATTAAGCCACTGCCTTTTTACGCTCATTATTTTTGTTTGGTGTTTTGTGCGCAATCAAGGGCTGCAGCGTTATTACATATTGAGAAACTTCTCAGATTTCCTCGTAATTTCGTCGTTTTTTACCTCTCTTGCCTTTGCATTTTGTAACGAACAGATTACATTTCGCCATTGGCACAAACAATGGCCTTGCAATGAGCATACGCAGAAAATAGCCTGGTGTTGTATCACGCGTTCGAAATTTTCGGAGAAATTTGAACGCTGATGGTCTAGGGTGCTATACATCTTCAACCACCATATCTCGATGCCCTTGGTAGTTTAAAAAGGATACAAAAAGTGTGAAAAAAAACCATAGTAAACATCCGGCTCTACGGCCGCCATCTTGCAAAGGCGATCTTTCACGCCCACCTAGCTGAGGACTCCAAACCAGCCAATGCGCGACTTTGTGCCCCACTGCTATATGCCGATCTTTGCCCTATTACGTTAGTTAAGCGTGGTCGTTGAACCACATCATATTTTTTGATTGAATGTATTAATACGCACGTGTGTGCTGCCATCTACTGCCTTCAAATTCACTTAATGTATTTGACAGCGACTATGTCATTTCCTAGGTAAGTTTGTTAAATTCTGACGAAGTTATCACTTCGAACACTCAATTGTTACGCATATACTGTTTTGTAGTATAAAGAATCCAGGCCGAATTTTTAGGGGAAGTTATGCAGTAGTAGCCAAGTAGTAAATCAGTTCCAGAGGGATAAGTGCATGAAATTGAGCATTCAACCTGACAGTTTGCCTAAAAATTGTCAAAACTTTGAAGTCACCCTGAAGTAAACATGAATTTGTTACGTTATAAATATTAGGTGAAATGAACGATATATTCGCAAAACGTACAATTCCACTGACTGTTGCTATACTCTATGTCAGGTTAAGAGTGGTAAAGTTCATGTGTGTCCTCAAGAGCAGATTTACTACTTGGAATAAGAATATAGTTCCCCTGCAAATTCGTCTATAGGATGCTTCATATTACGAAATAGACTTAGTAAGTGCAACTGTTGAGTGTTTTGAGTGATGAATCCACCAGAATCTAATAAACTTGCCTAGAAAATTACATGTAAAACTTGTAAAGGCAATAGATGGCATCAACAGGCGTATTAATACAGTTGTATACCAAACAGATGATGTGGTAGGATCCACCAGATGGCAGGCTGGTTTAACCGCTATTAACCTGAGATAGTTCAAATGCTGTTTGGAAATTGGCAAATGCCAATTTCAATTACGTAACTTACAGACGCCTCCCAGACAAGTCACGTTTCTGGGTCCACGTTTGGCGAACACTTCCGCCTGGCCCTCACCAAATTCCAGAGAAAATATTTTGATTAATGATTTCTTTTAAATGAAAACCGCACATCTCGTGCTCCCGAATGGGATTAAAAGATTATAAGGATGTAATACGGGAATCAAAAGGAAGGATTAATGGCCAGGAGACGGAAGGGGGCGGGGTGCTCGAGGCACAATGTACTGCAGGGGGTAGACATGTAGGTGGCGCTATTTATGGGCTTTTGTCTATGGGGGCATGGAGGGAAGCGTTATTGATTAGTATGTTTAGGGTTCAATAACTAATGAGATCCTTAACGTTGCTATATTTAGCTCAATCCACCCCCATTTTCAATATACATTTCAACACCCCCCCCCCCCCCGTTTGCATTTTTTTCGACAATATCTGGCCACGATCACAAGACTGGTACTGGCCCTTCGTTTTCTCAACCCCCTCCGTTTTTGAATTCGCCACTTTTAACCCCCCCTTTTGCCCTCGCAGCCTCACAGGGTCGTAATAACCCCTCTCTCTTGACCCTTACCTATGCTGGCCATTATCCCCCACGGGTGATGTCATTGTAGAGTGGAAGCCAGCCGTAGTGACCACTGGCCACAATGGCCAAAGGGGTCATTAGAGTGACAGCGAGGGGGACCATTCGCACGTGGCAGCGTGAGGGGCCGAATTTACAGCCCGGGTGGGGTCAAGGGGTCAGACTGGACATCGAGTGAAAAGTACCTTTTGTTAGGCGTCGTGCTTTCCATTTCAACGGCCCGTATATTTATTTTAATCTGGCGGGGCAGCGAGATGGACACTGGGGTGGACAGCGGGGTGCTGGCCGAGGGGAGGGTCAGTTTAATGAAAAAGATCTCGAAAAAAATTAAATAATAGCGGTCCGAAATTCCGTGAATTCTTTTTCTGCATGGGGAAAATCGATGATTTTTTTCCTTCTTTTGCATTCTTTTTTTTGCAGAAAAATGATCCATATCGAATTGTCCTCCCATTTACTTTTTATCCAGACTTATGACTGGCTTAGTCATTCAGTGGAAAAAAGCGAAAATGCAACGTCTGGTCAACTGTCATGTTTGTCCGTTTTATGCCCCTGACCGCTGGCCATTTCTGAATATTTTATGCAAAAATTCGAAAGCTTTACACTCGGAAAGCTGCACTTAGGCCAAATCCCAATTCAGAATTGAAAGCCACAGATGGCGCTTTGGCCAGAGTGCGAAATTAGATTGGCCACGTTTGATTTCCCACGTTTTTGATAATCTCAAGTAATTTGATTTTCAAAAAGCTACATTTCCGAGAAAGTTACCCAGGTCCACTGCCAGTTAATCTGAAAGAATTCCACTCTAACCACTTTTGTCCCTAGATACCATTTTGCATGGCAGCTGTTTAGACAGTTGACAGAATGCAAAAAGTTGCAGGAAAGTGGTTAAGAGAATTGTATTCAAAAACGTGAGGAAGTGCTGTGTCGACATATATAAACCTTGAGAGACACGGCAATAAATTTATAATAAACTTCCCCTCCACATCGATCGACCGACTTTGTGGCACACTGTACAGTTGGGGTCCTACAGTATGGAGCTTTGTACGTATACAATGTACATTATTTCAAGGTGGTGCCAACAGTCATCTTACACATCTTCAGAGGATTTAACCGATGTTTTCCAAATTTGTTATCTGTCAAAAAATTATGGACGAAATGAACTTCATGTGATTTTACTTTGGCTTCCAAATAGCGTCTAAAGTCCTTTGTATACAATGGATATTATTTAAACCATGACCAGTCACCCACCTACTAATCTTCAGAGGTTTCATTAGATGGTTTATAAAAAAAATCAAAGAAAATATAATTATACAATGTAGTAGTAATATGTATCAGGTCAAGAATGCACAATAGGATTCTTCATATTATGAATCAGTCTAGACTTATGGGTCACTATTGTATGTTTTAAGCTATAAATTTAAAATTATTTAAAATACATGTAATTACCTAGAAATTGACATTGCAATAAAATACACAAATTTAGGCGCAAAATTCAAAACTGCATTTGCAAGAATTCCAATTTGGGCAAGTGCAAATAGTCATACATGTACATGTATATCAACCAAGAGATCAGGTTCAAAAACGTCCACTAGAGGGCAGAGTGAAATTCAGCACTCTTTACATGATACATATTAGAAAATCCATTATTTCTGGGAATTTTACAGAAATTTTCCTAAAATGCATCACAGGGTTATGGTTGTTTAACAAAAATAAGGAAGTTACCTGTCGGAAATTTCGTAAAAAAGTGGATTTTGAGGAAAAACGAATTTCGTAAATTCATTTCTGGCTTTAAAATGGCGGCCAATGGACGTTGGCTCCATGTGTAACATTTTCCCTTCAAAATAAGTTGCAACCTAATAGGTGGTTGTTATTATGTCTGCCTCCCCGCCCCTGCCTAAAATCTGTCAATTTTGAGGAGAAAAAAAAAGTCAAGACAATTACCAGGCATTCATTACACCAATCGATACCATCAATTTTCCGGCTGGCAAGCGATAGCCCAGGCCAGCAATTTTTAATAATGAAGAATTTGAAAACGAGAACTCGATACCGCAATTAAATATAATACCGAGTTATTGAAAGCCCATAAAACAATTTTTTTCCTGATTTCGTGCAGTTTTGGGTCACAAATGATTTTCTTCTTCTCCGTCATTAGGCGTGGTATAAATAATAGCTGTTGATCCATTAAAAGATGATTTTTTCATCGTCTTTTAATGCGGCCCTCTATGGCAAAATTATTCTCCAATATATTCTCTAGTCTTCATATTTCCTCGCAATTCCCCGGCGGGCCTAAATACTTTTTTCAACCCCTGGAAATGGCGTGCCAGATTTCCAACGTGTATTTTCGCTAATTTTCGGACAGAAAACTTCATCTGGGTTGCCATGGCGCCCGCTAATCATGCTAATTTGCTGTGGAGCAATAGCAGACTCTGACCCCTGACCCCCTGCATCCTCCCCCAGCTCGTGAAAAAACGAAGAAAGCACATTTTTTGCTGATGAAAACGACTTTAAATCCGGATAAATAAAATCCAGTCACGACACGCATGTACAGCTTAATACGGTCCCAACGAATTGGGGGAGAGAACAGCCCCTGACGAGATCTGGAATTAAAAAATCACAACCCCTACAATGGAAGCATCCACTTTTAATTACTGACATTATTTAATCCCACTCCAACACGATATTCGAATGCCTCAGACACTGTCATCCCCATCACGAATGAATTAATTTAACTGAAAACATCTCATGAGTCTCCCACTACATACACTGTACACCTCCAAGGAGTGCACTTGAAGAAATTAAGAAAATCGCATTTATTTACTTTAATACCAAAAAAGGTCAACGCTTACGGTTTTAAATTTATCATTTTTAGGATTTCCTTAATCTTCACATGTTCTTGGTCGGTGAAATATAATACGTCAGAAAAATGCAGCATCCTTAATTTTAATACTAGCCACAGTTACTACCAAAAATGTCAACGATTAAAGTTTTTAAATTATCATTTTCAAGATTTCCTTAATTTCCACATGTCCTTGGATGGTGAAATTTTACATTTCGGAAAAATGCAGCAACTTGATTTTTATTCTAGCCACAGTCCTGTACCATTATCTAATTATCCGAACATCGCGGATTATGTAATCGATAAGTTGAGTTTTTTTGGCAGCCATCTTGATTCAAAATGACGCTCAAATATTGCAAAGATAAAGCCAAGCTCGTTTAACAGAACGCAACCAAACGTCCATGAAGTGCTTTATTGAATTTTTGAGTCAATTTTGACTAAACCGAAATGATAAAAATAATTAGATTTAAATTAAGAATATTATTTTGCCATGCAGGATGCTTGATTCAACATAGCATTCAAGAACTTTGGCAAAATGCAACAACCTGATTTTAAGGATTATCAGCACAGTTCTGTGCCATTATCTAATGATCTGAATAATAGCATGGAATTGGGTTATGCAATCGATAAGTCACTATTTTTCGACAGCCATCTTGATTCAAAATGGGTTCCAAATGTTCAAAAAATAAGCCAAGTTCGTTTAGTAGAAAGCAACCAAACATCCCCCAAACATTTGCGAACTAAATGTGGACTCTAAACTGAAATGAGAAACATACTGAGATTTAATTTAGGAATCTTTGTTAGCCAAGTTTGATTCAACATAGCATTCAAGTACATGTAGCATACTTTGAAAACATGTGTCAGCCTGATTTTATAAACTATCAGCAGCCCTGTATCATTATCAAGTGATCTGAATACTTGCATTCGATTGGCTTATATAATTGATAAGAGGGACAGCCATCTTGATTCAAAAGTGTTGTAAGTGTTGTAAAAAATTTATGAAATAAATTTCGACTCTAAACCGAAATGAAAAATATACTAAATTTAATTTCGGAATATTTGTTAACCATGTTTGGTTGAACATAGCATTCTAGAATATGAAACATTTGGCAAATATAAAACTGAACATTTGTTATGGTTGCATCAGGCAGCAGCAGCAAAGGCCTGACAGCTACAACAAAGGGCAGCCTATTTTTGAAGATGTTTTTTCTCGAACTCGTATTCATCCTCCTCTCAGTTGATATTGTGAAAAAAAATCAGCGCCATCTATAATTGCGCCGTAATCAATTCTCTCTGTATATGTGAAATAATACTCCTCGGCAAATGCGAGGGGGCAATTTTCCTTATTTTTCTATGCTAAAATTAGGACTAAAATTAGCATTTCCCCCTGTTTTCCAGATCACCCCCTCGCTCTTCTCATTTGCATGTCCCCTCTCAGCCCCCTAATACTCGTGCTCTTTATATCCGACTACAATATCATCAAATTTAACGCAAAAAGGAAAGGAAATTTAAAAAAGCTAGTATAAGCAATATCTAAATGAGTCATGGATATATTTATCCCCATAAAAAACGAGGGGTGAGGGAACCGAAAGGTGGAGCTGGGGGGCAGCAAAAACAAACGAGGGGGGAGATGAATACTTGTACAACATATAAATATTGACTATTACTCAAGGAGTGTTTACAAAGTTATGCAAAAAAATGCCCCCGCTCTATTATTTATCTCAAAATCAGGCCCCAGCTTTAATTAAAAACAAGAAAAAGAAATTGAACGTTGAATAAAACAAAATATTTAAATAGTTGGTAATTAATTGCTTTTATGCTAATTAGCGAATCGACTGGTGGAAAAATCACCCTCCGCCCCAAAACAGAATTAATATCGCCGTTTTTGTTCATCCTCCGTCTCCCTCCGCCATTCTCAATTTGAAATTAAAATCCAAGAAAATTAATTTCGCCATTTTTTTCGTTTTTATTTTATCATTCGTGTGTAAATAGCGCCCCTACACCCCTTATCGCAAAAGAATATTTAATATCTCGAAAGTTGCTTGGTAAATTGTGCTTCCGCTCAAGATACCCAATTCTATAATTACGCTTTTCCCCTTCGAAATTAAAAACAAAAAATTCTTCAGACTTGCCGAACATAAACGTATTTCTGTTAATTATTTACCTCATAGAGAACGAGCATTGAATCTCTGTAGTCCCAGGCTGAAATATAGGCCGCCATTTTGTTTTCGTTTGCACGCTAGCCTAGCGCGCAAAAGCTCTACATCGACAGCACTGGTGCGTGCAAAACGAAAACATGGCGTCGCGAGCAAACGAACGTACCATTTTCAACAATTCCCAATTTAACACAGGTCATGTAACAGACACTTAATTGTCGTTTTTAATGCAACTAATGCTCGACTTGCAAATGGGGCAACTAAATTACAGGGTACACTAAAAGATGATGAACTCTCAATGACAGGCAGTATTCAACCCGAATTTATTAATTTCTGATTATTGGCTTGTAGCTCATTGTGTGAGCACATCAATTTCAATAAATGCCATCAGTAATACTGATTGTGAATCGGGAGCTCTACACAGTCAGTGTTACTGTAAGTATTTCGATACTGATAGCAAGTTATCCAAAATCTGGGATAATCGTCAGTAATGAGATTGAAACAATGATCCATCAGTACTGCATCAATTGACACTTATAATGCCCATGTAGGGGATACAGTACTGATGTATTAATGTTCCATTCTGATTACTGATGATTACCCGAATTTTTGGGCAACTTACTGTCAGGATTGAAATATTGACAGTACCATTGATACGTGTATGTCCATTCGAATCCCAAGAAATTTAGAATACAAAATTATTGACACCTGTCAAAACCCGACATCAATATTTATCTACACATTTGGTATTTTTTTCAATTTCTACAATCGTTGACAGCCCATGTAGGGGATACAGTACTGATGTAATAATGTTCCATTCTGATTACTGATGATTACCCGAATTTTTGGGCAACTTACTGTCAGGATTGAAATATTGACAGTAC
>JAQGAF010001470.1:0-30710 GCA_034687865.1 Kryphioiulus occultus
CTTCAAGAAATTCAATTTTACAATGATGGTGGTTGTATCCACCCTAATGCGGCGGTAATTGCCGATTAAATTGGGTTCATGGATTACACCCCCCTACCACACGGTATTCAGTTTCTGATAGTAGGGTACTGAGTTGAATTGAATTGAATTGAGACACCAAACAGGCATTTTAGGGACATTTTGAAAACTTCAGCAATATTATTAATAGCAAAATCCACAGGTGAAGATTTTTTAAAAACTAATAGCCATAATGAATGTTAAATGTATTCACCTGGAAATTTTTGTCATAAATATTGAAAACAACGGAACATTGATTGCGCATTATTTAAAAAATTAAACAACCAATTTTCTTTATTGACATTATTAAAAGCGCCGCAGATCAAATTTTTATAAAAACTGAATTGTAAATGATGAATTTCAGCCCCCGTAGGACAAACTCTAATTATGAGGGCCCTGTTCAGCTATGGGCCCTGAAAATACCTCTCACTTAGACTCAGCGTTCATGGCCAATCTAATTGTTTGCGATCTGTGAGTTTCTGAAGGAAATTTGTGGATATTAGGAGAAAAATTAATTCTTACTTGAAATCCTCTTGCACCAGTTTGTCCTGGTGCTCCTCGTTCTCCGCTTTCTCCGGGAGGGCCAGGTAAACCTTGAGCGCCCGTTGCTCCATCTTTACCGGAGTCACCACGAGGGCCCATTGGTCCAGTAGCACCGACATCTCCATCTTTGCCAGGTTCACCCTAATGGTACATTTCAATTGTAATACGACTGCGAGCATAATTAGTTAGAAAATATCGGGAAATTCCAATTGCACACTTACCACTAAGCCTTTATCTCCTGGTTTGCCAACCAAACCGGGCAAGCCTTGAATACCTTGAGCTCCTTGTTCACCAGCCTTACCATCGGCACCAGGGGGACCGCGTGGGCCGGGTTTACCATCTCGTCCGGGAGGACCCGTGCGTCCCGGAAGACCACGAAGACCCTGTGGGAAGAAATATGCCATGAGTATCCGCAAGAAATTTGCCTACCAGCAAACAATTTCAGAAAAAAAAAATTCAATTATTCATTACCTGCAGCCCTGGTGGTCCAGGTCGGCCAGGATCGCCAGATTTTCCTCTTTCTCCTTGCGCTCCAACCTGTCCTCTGTCACCGGGGATACCTTTGGGCCCTAATGGACCATCCGGCCCTGGCAATCCTCGCAGTCCCATCGCTCCTCTTTCGCCTGGTGGTCCAGATGGGCCTGGAGATCCTATGGCGCCTGTTTTTCCCCTTTTGCCCGCCGAACCAGGTGCTCCAGGCAATCCTCTGGGTCCCGGCGTTCCTGTTTCGCCTTTAGGTCCTGATTCACCTTTGAATCCGGGCTCTCCAGGAATACCCTGATGAAGTCGTTGACAATGTTAAAATTCGACAACAACGGCCAGCAACTTTAGGAGTTTTGTGAAGGCTTTACAAGAAAATGCACAAACCGGTGACCCTTTCGAACCAGGCGCTCCGGGGCTCCCTGAAAGTCCTGGTGGTCCTCTCGGTCCTGGAAATCCAGGTGTGCCAGCACCACCTTGATCTCCCTTTTTGTAAGTAAATAGTTTGCAATTAGCATTCCGAATTAAAAACCAGATAACCAAACACTAGATGCAGAATTCTTCCGTCGTTATACCTGAGAACCTTTTTCTCCAGGTGTACCATCTTTACCAGGTGGTCCCTGTAACATTAATATTGCGATTAATATAGATGTAAAACACTCGACAAGTCCAATTACATTTGAATAAACATGTTAACCATTGCTCCAGCTTCTCCGGGTTGTCCGTTTCGGCCAGATTCACCTCTAGGCCCTTGCAATCCTTGACTTCCCTTGGGTCCATGCATTCCTTGATCTCCTTTCGAACCTGGAGTTCCAGGGAAACCAGGTGGACCTGGGCGACCAATAGCTCCCTAAACGACGTTTTTAGGAATAATAATTAGATCAAATGAAGGAAGGGGATGAAACAGACGAGACTGGCAAACCCGCATAACACGGATGGTATGAGTGATTGCAGATCTACAGGGGCATTTCGGCTTTTCAGGGAATGGTTAACGAAATGCACCTTCATGCACCTTGACAGCTTGTTAGCTATAGCTATTCGCCAAGGGCGTTAAAATGATTTTTTTTCTCTTCTTGTAATTTATGTTTGCATTTGATAAAGAATTACATTTTGAACGGCAATAAAATTCATTCATTCACAAATATAAAACAATCGAAGCTATTTTAAACGGTATTTTGAGGGTTAGCTAATTGAACATAATAAATAGAAGCGTTTCATATATTGAGAATCTTAAACGCGCAATTTTAACATCTGTTTCACGTCATTCAACAACAACAACAACAACAAATTACTCACTGGAGTTCCAGGCGAACCAGCAATGCCATCAATACCTCGAAGTCCCTATGTATAAATGTAAGCTCAACATGAGTTTTTCATATACTCAAATGAATACATTTTCATGGACATTTTTAAAAGCTTACAGGTGGACCAGGAGGTCCTTCTCGACCACGTTCTCCTCTTGGACCGGAAGGGCCCTGAAAACAAATTTCGTTAGATTTGTGTTATGCTTTACGGGTAAATGATGTAAGTATCGGTTTTCAAATTACCAGTGGTCCAGCAGAGCCAATCGGTCCTGGAGACCCTGTCATACCCTAAATCGAGAGAAAACCATTGAGCAATAAAATTCACTGCATCATTTCTGGAGAATTTTAAGTACTGGCATTCTTACCTTTTCACCCGACACACCTTGTTCTCCTTTTGCCCCATCGAGACCAGAAAAACCCTACGAAAAGGCAAATTTAATTCGTACACATATTTAAGAAAATCAAGAGGAAGATCATATAAGTTCGCATCATACTCTGTGTCCTTTTGCTCCTGGCATTCCAGGCATGCCTGGAAGCCCTCTTGAGCCAGCTGGACCTGGTGCTCCTGCAGCACCTGGATGTCCATCATCTCCTGATGAACCCTAAAAATGCGAAATTTAACATTGGAAATGTTATCTTACTGTCTATATACTTTTGGTTTTCTGTATTAATGCGTAATTGTGAATTAAAAGCAATAATCACGTCTTTTCCAGGTGATCCAGGTAATCCTCGTGGTCCAATCGGTCCAGGTGAACCCTAATTCGGTGCCAAAATCGTTACCAAATAATCGTATCACTTATTATCGTGATCATATTTTTGCAAATGATGGGGAAAAGATTTTACCGGTCCGCCAGAATCTCCCGGTTCGCCTCTTGTGCCTTGAAATCCTTGAGGTCCCTATGCAAATTCAAATTCAATATTTGTAAATCCCGAGACATTTTTTTAAGATTGCATTTTTTGCTGGCAACGCGCATTATAGCAAGGATCCAGTACAAGACAAGAACACATTTGTTTAACCTCATTTTAGTCAGTAGACTAAATGTACACAGGTTATTTTAAATTTAAATGTTAAATTACTCACAGATGGTCCTGGTGGTCCGGGAGGGCCTCTTGGCCCAACTGGTCCCTATTATACATAGACGAATTATAATCTTGAATAAAGAAGACGATTTAGCCAAGACAGTCAATAGAATTAAATTGAATTAAACTTACAACTTGTGCTTGAAGATACTGGAATGGATCAGGCCCACTTGGCCCCTTGTCAGAAGAACTTTGAACAGAAGCGAACTGAGACAACAATGAGGTAGGCTACATAAAACGCGTTGAAAGAGAAATTTTAGTTTTGTTTCAATATTTATTCAAGTAATGACAATTTTTTTTCGATATCCTTACATCTCCCGGTGGACCCGGGGGCCCGGGCGCTCCCGGGGTGCCATGGAACCCTGGCTCTCCTGGAACTCCCTTTGAGTTATTAAAACAATTTATCATTAACACATTTATAATTGTTACAAATTAAGTAACAATGGAAATTTTTAGTTCTGAACAGCCTTACCCCTTCACCTGGCCGCCCTTGTGGACCTTGTTCACCTGGTTCACCCTAATAGTTAAAACAAGTTGACGAGAAGACAAAATTAACGATAAACTTCTAGTTAACTCAAATTCTAGTTAACTTATTTTAAAATACCCTTGGACCGGGATAAATCGGAGTTTCTGGCGGTTGTATATTTTCTCCCTGACCACCTTTTGGTCCAACCTGCAAAACGGTGAATATATACAGTCAACAGTTCTCTTTCATAATCGATGGATAAACCCCGGACAGAAAATCTGGAAAATTGAGTTTTTACAAATTGCAATTTATAAACGCCATCCTAATATGGAATCTCGAGTTCCACGGTTGCCATGGCTACCACATGCGCAGCTTCCTCGCGCATCATCACGTGATCCCGTTCAACGAATCAGCGCTCACGCGTGATGAGCGACAAATTCAAACTCGTATCAGATTATGATAAACCTAAATTCTGACTCTTTTTCTCAATGGACAGAACTGAAATTTGCAAATATTTCCCAAAAATGTGGGCATTTTATGCCTTTCATATTGAATGTGCATATTCATGTGCATATTGCAAAAGATGACTTTTTAGTCTAGATTACGTAAGTAAATACATACCGAAAGGATTGTACTTTCTGGTTCAATTGGCTCACTGATTTCTGGGCAAACAGGACAACACTGGTCTAATGGAATGTACTGTTGTGTTGGGCAGTCTAGGTCAGGGCACGTTTGTTGTTCACAAACAACATCTCCTGAATTGCATCTACACGTTGTACACGGATCAGCGCTCCAGATATCCCCTTCGCTATAAACATTGCCATCGAACTCGCATTTTGTTGGAGCTGAAATGAAGGAAAATTGAAGTAAAATTTCAATATGCTGCGAATTGGCAATAAAAAAATATTCGGTGTTATTTTCATTTTTCTCTGAATTGTCTTACCGCTGTAGATGAGCAGTGCGTGTCGCTCATTAAATTTAATCTTTGATATACGATTGCTCCGTTAAGTATAAAAAAGTAAAAAAAGATCCTCTCAAGAATCCCCCTCTTGTTCTTATTTGCCATCCTCTAAAAACCCCTAAAAGTCACACCACAAGTGCAACTACTCAACCCATATGTGGCGTATGAAATTACACTACATCCATAAATAAACTGCAAAACCGCAAGCATTGTATTTGCAATTGTTTATTTTTAATAATGCGGTTTAACTCGTTGTTGTTTTTACCTTATTCTTTTTAGCGACCCAAATATGTGACGTCATTTTCTTCGTCTAATTATTATAACCATATCTTATAAGATACCTTATTAATATAGGCATATTTAAAAACATGTACAAATTAAGATACAAAATAAAAAGTAACAAAGTTTTCATCTTGTAGCAAACTTTTACGATGCATGCTAGAAATTGCAGACATACCACGATATTATAAATCTGTTAAAGTAATTAACAATCCTTGACTCATATATGAAATATCGAAAACGAATTAAGTTTTCATTAGAGATCGTGTTCGGTCAAAGGCCTATCAGGGATGCAGAGTACTATTGGCCTTGTCAGTATCACTAACTCAGCCGTGCTCATTATTAAAACTATTATTGTTATCATGCATAATAAATCAGAGTAATATAAAGTATGGATGTTGGCAAACATGGAATATCAAAGTAATCAAAACGGATTTTTTTTCTTCAAAAATTCATTCATAATGAGATAAGCGTCTAATTAAACCGTTAAATATAGTGTACTAAACAAACGTATTGCTGTCAAACGAATAATATTTTTGTTACATTTTAAATTAACCATCGTTAATCTTACATTTATTATATATTTTGTCATTTTTCTCTGGCATCAAACTCCTTAAATCAATTTGTAAAAATGAGTTAAAGGAGAAAATTGACAACATCTACTTTTTTCCAGTATTTTACAAATAGAGCTTGATAGTAATGAATTTAATATATTTAACATTGCCTATTTGAAAGGGGGTCCATACCAAATAATCGACGAAAAGATTACATGTAATATAAGAAAACGAGTTAATAGAATTGAAATAATAATAACGATTTTTAAATCACACATATCAGTTGCATCAGCATCTCTGTTAATCATTGCTTTACATTTTTTTAAATTTATTGGCTAGTCACAAGTTATTTTCCCCATATATAATTTCGAAAAAAAATAGGATTGCAAGTGTGTACAGTTAACCAACTGCCGTTAAAATCCTATTAACCGTCATCGCAAGCCCATGAGAAAAACGATAAAAGCTTCATGAATGATAGTGATTTATCACGTTTAAAAAATGCACTTTTTATGGAGCCAAGAAAACTGGCCGAACGAATGGGTCAGAGTTCACTAAGCGTTCACTGTCCTCGGCATACATGAAAACGATCCTCATTGATGCTCATATTTTTTTTCTATATTTTTTCCCAGTCATTACACCCCAAAATCCTATACGACCAGCCCGGAACTCATATTTCATTTTTAAAAAGATAACTTAATTTCGAGCTAAACCCTAACGAGATTGTTCCAGAATCAAGTCAAAGCCATCGATAAGAGGCATAATTTCGCCATTTTCTCAAATATGAGCAACCCTGTGAATTTTTAAAGATAAACTTAAAATTAAATAAAATTATAATGAAAATTATACCTGAAGGTGGCCTCGTAGCCACAACCGGTGGTGGCACATCTTCTCCATTCACCGGCAGCACCTCCTTGACTTCATTCTCGTATTCGTCGTAATCTTCTTCTTCAAACTCTTCCACTGGCTGAGCAAAGGCCAGTGATGCTAACAATAAAAACAGTGTCCAATAACTGGTTGGAATCTTCATGATTGTACTAGTTGGGAATAGGTGACTGTTGCCGGAACCCTAGGCCCCGTTTGGGCATAGGGCTAAGAAGTGAGAGAAATGACTACTGGTTGAACATTATTCGAGTTCTCACTTCTGTCTTGGTAGAGGAGCCGAGAGAAACTGCGAAAATGGGCAGCCAGGCTCTCATTATATATATGTGTGTGGGAACAGAGGCTCATCCTCGTCCCGAACATGGTAATTCGATAGGCGCAGGGTGATTAGGGATGAGCGAAGGCTGTTGACACCATCGCACGAATTTTTATCCCAAACGACTGACTTCAACACTTCACCAATGGCTCCAGCGTTTTGGGACAAGACGAGTTGGCCCAGGAAAAAAAATCCGTTATTTTGCTTTCGAGCTAAGGTTTTTTCATAGCTTTCGACGCCTGGAAAGTAGGAAATGTGTCGCACACCTTATTTTGAAAGAAGAAAATAACGATAACTGCAGCAGTGTGGGCTGAAGGCAATTTCTTGCTTTCTTAAACAATTTCACTGGTGAACAACAGCTTTCTTCAACCTTGGTTCATCAATCTTGACGAAATTGTGCCCATCTTGGCTGACTCAAATTCTTTTTTCTGCGGATAGACAACGAAATTAATGTTACAACTAATTAAAAATATAGTGGTGCATATAGATCAATTAAAAATAATTAAAAGCTACAGAAATAAAATTTTCAATCTCTCTAACAAACGTATTTGCCGTTTCCTTGTGAATTTTTGTCCTGTCTCCTAAGCAATAGATGTTACAAAAGGACAAAATAAATAACAAGGAACCAACAAATTTAGCTTTTATTATTGATTTATTCCACAAAACTGCTTGCATCAATTGCAAGCTAGATTTAAAAAATGAGGGAAATTATTTATTTTGAAAAAGCCAGGAAAATTAAACTTGAGATGAGCGAGTCATTAAAAGTAATGCAACTGAAGCTTGCAAATATCATGGTTGCAATATAATGTCGCTGACTTCTTCAAAACAATTAACTTTTCCCTGACTATTCAGTGTCTTCCAATTTACCTGACAATTCCTGGTTTCCCAGGATTTCTAGATGAGGATAACATGTCCAAAAATAATTGAAAAATAGCATCAGACTTGGTTTAATTTGTTTGATTGTTTAATCAAAATCTTTTTTTTTGAGACATTGGCCCCTTTCCATCACACAATTTTTTAATATTTCTGAAGTCCCGTGATTTTGTTGTGTTGAGTTTAGATACACTTCAAATTAAAGTGAGGGAAGAAACAAATGAAATCCAAATAAAATCATAATGCGCGATAAATATTTAAGGAATCGAAATTCTTGTACTCTCAACTGCGGTTTTTGTGCCAACATACGGCATTATGAATATTTTTTATACGTCGCTAAAAAAAACCATAGAAAATGATGTTTAATGGGTGAACCATGCATCATATGCTACAAAATAATTTCTTGAAGTCTGCTGAAATCATTTACAAGTTTTTTGCGTACATTCGCTGAGCAAATGTGTATTTTTATTCAATAGGCACTCACGAGTATTAATAGGTCACTGTTCCCTTTTAGTATTCAAAGAGATTTATTTAGCCACGTTCTTGCAAAAGTAATTGAATATTTTATAACAATTGGCAAGAAATAGCGTGGACAGACATATGAGGTCGAACATTTTTTACCACCACTAAATCCCAACATTTTATCTTTACATTGTTTCAAAAATCTGTAATCTCATTTCATTTCAACAATTGCCAAACTACCCAACAGATGGTTTATGTGAAGTGGTCTGCATAATTTTTTGTTATAAATATAATATGGTATGGTTTTACGTGCATCTTTTCTGCCTATGCATACATTAGAATAACACATAATTAACATGTCAATAGGATATAGTTTGGAGATCATCAATAACTCCATCATGAAACTGCTGCTAGCTTGCAAGTTGAAATAACACCGAAACGAAACAACATTGCAATTAATTGCAAAAAAATGAGATTTAATTGTCAATGGCATCAATTAAAATAATGCGACTGGAAATCAGAATAGTACAGGATATGGAATATGGGAGACAACACCAAAAAAAAAAAACATTTGCCAACAGTGCACTAGGGCAGGCGTTTGAAACAATTTTCAATTCCATTTTCCAGTAATCAACTCCTTTTTACTGACTTACAAATTCGGACATTTTCTGTTGTCAACACGTGCATCATAAATTGCACAAATTTTTTCAAGGTATTTGTATGCACCAATGACACTTTTTCAAGCAAAGTACACAAATCCCATCTTCTTTCCTCTACCAATACCTACTCATCTGCTTATTTTCTACTTTTGCACTTAAAAAATTAGAACAGTCTTCACATTTTATTACCTTATTATTCAAAGCTTGATAGATTTCAATCCACTAGCTTAAAACTTCTTACTTCCATCAACCGCAGTAAAAAAAATTCCTGAAAGAGTTTCAAAGAGTGTGTGGACTGAGATTTAGAACATTTTGGCAAAACTTATGATGATAACTAAAAAAAATTGGCAATATTGCATGTCCAACTTCCGGTTTGTCAATTGCGTGCTCATGACATAAACACTTCTTCAAGAATTAGCAATTTTGTTGGGAAAGTTTTTAGCAAATTGTTTTAGTTTCCACTAGAACCGCCATTGCATGACTGGATTTAACAAATGCTTTATCTTTATTACATGTATCAGCAAAGACACACCATCTTTTATGACGTGAGATATGTAAAGTAAACCAATGCAATCGTAGACGAAAAATTTGTAAACAATTATCCCACTCTTTTAGTAACATCCATTGGAAACTCGGGTGTGAAATTGTATGTAATCACTAGCACTAAAACACTCTTTCCAATAATGATGAAAAAAGGCAAAAGAGCTGACCGATTAGCTTGATACTGAATTCAGGGCTCGCCATCAGGTTTTCCTCCACCATCCTGATTCAATGGAATGCTGTCGCCACTGTTTGTGGAGACGTTTCTTGTTGAATCCCCTTGATATTCTTCAGGAATGGGAAGTGGTGAATTTCCTACATTCGGGAAAAGATTAGGAGGTATTGGCGAATTATGAGCATTTGCACTTTCTGGGGGAGTAGAATGTGGAACGATTGGTTCATCGGGCATAGAAACATCTTGATCGCTTCTATGAGGCGATGGACCTAAAAGAATAAAAACACATCAGCTCATATGTTAACATGGCACACCAACAAGCAGTTCAGAAAATGTAACCTCTTGTCTCTGCTAACCTTCCATTCTCATCATTGTCGGCTCATTTTGAGGTTCTGAAGCTGGAGTTGGTGACAAGTGCTCTTTAATCACAGGAGAGCTTTCTGGTGGTGATGGGTCAACTTCCATGGCAACAGGCTGTGGTTCCTGCTCAACTTTATCATTTTCTTGAACTGGTTCTGATAAGGATTCCTAGCAAAATGGATGAATAGGTTATACTATTGGTGCACCACATTTAACATACATAATATTATCTTATGAATTGATCAAAGGCAAATATTCCATGAATCTGATGAAAATTTTATGACTATTCCATGACTTCCATGACCGGTAGACATCTTGATTTAAGGGTACACTGACCTTATTATCATCATTCTCTTCTGCTGGTGACTTGGCAACATTTTGAGTAGCTTCTGAATCTACCGGTGCATTTTCTTTACTCTCATCTGGCGTATTAGCTTCCGTTTGCACCTTCAGAATTTCGTCCTGTTTCTGTTGTTGAAGCTGCTGTTGCCTCGTATCCTCTGCAGCCTGTGCTTGAGCTCGTTCCTTTTGCAACTGTTCGTATGCTCGGTCCACCATTTTCTTATACATTTCAGGATCTACTGCTTTCACGCAATGCTGAAACAGAATCAGCACTTTTATACACCTAGCTACTTGAGGTATCAATGTTGCATCTAACTTACATGAAACTTCTCATCACTAATTTTAAATATGAGAGTTGAATGGTTACCTTTTTTAACTCTTCTTGAAATGTATCGCTAGATTCAATAAATTTTCGTTTTTTAGCATCAAACCTGTCTTCTATTTGCTGTAATTCGGCAACGAGCTTCTTCTGCCAAATTTTAATTTCGGAAATTTGTAAATGTATTGCCCTCAACAAGGGGATGGCCAAAGCAGATCTGTACGAATTCTTACCTGGTGCATTGTCAAAGATTGAACTTGACGTCTTAAAACGGTCATTCTGGTTGTGGTGACAACAGATCTCACGTCAGGTACTACAATATCACTGAAGATTTCATTAATCAAACGATGATTGCGTAGATAACGAGCAGCTGCAACATGCTTGACAGAAAATCCATCGTCAGAATCTATAAAATGGATCACCGTATTAAACTTGAAGAACAAACGCACATGTAATGCAAATTATGTTTAAAAGCAAGCAAGAAAACCAGTAACTTTAACAATTTTGGTTAAAATTCCATTACCTTCTTCTTCGTCAGCAGTGATAGCAATTCGTCCATCTGACTTTTGCTGCAAAGTGAAAAAATCCAATCACATCTCTGAATGAGCAAATTGGCAAAAGACAATCTAACTCCAGCAAAACGTTTTTCGAGCAAATAACAGCAAAATGCATGCTATCAGTAAATTTCATGCGCGGAAAATACTGTGATGCAATCAACAGGCCAATAAAATAAATCAAACGAGTTAGTGTCATCTTTTACCAGATTCCATTGAATCAAAGTAATAAACAAAGAAATAAAAAAACCAAGCCAAACCATAAACACATGATTATAATAACTGTTTGTATGAATTACAGTGGGAGCTCTGTCTAAAACGTCACGATCATCTGCAGCTTGTTGAGCTAAGAAAAACAATAAGATTAATTAGTTATCAAAGTAACTTCTAGGACAACTTCCAAGACAAGTAGATGAAGCTAAACACACTCTTTAAATAACACTGGATTTTTTTTCGTATTTCATTCTCATCAAGTAATGAAACCACCACGATTTAGCAGCATAAAATAAAACTTTCTTGTAGCTTTAAAGATAAGAATTCATACTTGAGTTTTCAAAAAATGTTCATTCCAAATATTTACAATTGACGAAATTTGCCTTTTTGATCCTTGACTAACTTATATTAGTGAACAAACCATCAAAAAAAAAATTAGGAGAAATTTAATTGTGTAATTCAACACAAAGTTTTCGAGCACGGATGTGTTTCAAAGGGCGACCCACCAAAACAGTGCAGGCAAATAACTAGTATAAGGGTACTTTGAGTTAGTTTAGGTTAGGTAAGGGTCTGCTTGCTATTAGTCTGTATTACATGTATTTGAATTCCAGTAACATACAACATGTTTTATTTACCATATTTGGACATGAAAAGAGTGCATACATTTGCATAAATAGGTTATTTCCTAGTCTATATCAATATGTATTAGACATTCTACTGGATGTAATTTGACTAGTGATGCAGGTGGTCAAAGTGGAGAAATTACTCGCAACGATTATGTATATGCACGTTATTGTTGCAGTTATCCAAAACTCACTCAAATGGTATTACACAACGAGTTGAAAAATAGAACTTTGATTTGAAACAATCTTGGGTGATACAATTTGAGCAAGCATCTGTGTATTGCATAATGATCACAACCATATAAAAATATGCAGAAAGCGGCAAAGTAACTTCGTGTCATATATGGAAGCTATATTTTCAGCATCATTCAGGGTAGGCATAAGTATTTTCAGTTTTAACTAATTTACATTCATCTTGAATACATGTAAGCTGATGGAGATTTCAAGAGGTGACAAGTCATTTCTATTCATACTGTCAATTAGCAGTACATGTAATAATTTGAGCCATTTTGAATGCAAACACTCAAGCCATACCCTGTATGACATTTTCATAAGGATCACCAATGTTAACAGACCTCTTCCCTTGGCTGCCATCCAAGCTTGATAAGCTGGAGAACTTTGGTACGTTTTCATTGCCTTATCATAATCGGTCTAAAAAGTAGACAAAATAGTTTCTTAAAAATAAAAATAAAAGCGAAAATAAAAAACACAAGCAGGATTTATGCGGGTAAAGCGTACAAATTGCAAGCTTAGTCTAGGGATGAAGCTCAAGCACATACCTTTTCAGTTTCATAGTCATCTATGTATTCTTGTTTACCATCATCTGATAGTTCGCGCCACATCTGCCCGATAATTTTTCCAATTTCCCATAATTTCAAATCTGGATTCTGTGCTTTCACTTGATCCCATACCTTTACGAAAAATAATATAGATAAGTGTGACGTTATCTATACTAACTACAGTAACTACCAAGCTTACAAGATGTATAACCGCGGGAGGGGCCTACCTTCCTACTGTAGCGCATGTAGGGCATCAACGGCTTATCCGGAGGTTTTGGCGGCTTAGGAACCCTGGCCTCGGACTGTGGAAAGCCAAACTTGTATGTTTCACGAGGTACGAGTTGGGATGTGCATGCAAAGAATTCAACTTAGCTATCAACATGCTATCTCTTTAAATTAATTTCCTAATTGCTTAAAAATTATTAATAAAATTAAGAGGTGACTGACCACAGTGGACTTATTTCCAATGCGGACGGGATTAAACCCAGGATGTCCATGTGGTGAAGATACAAAGGGATTACCCATTGACTAGAAGAAATTGTCAAATTTCAATATGTAATCGTGTAACAATGATCACCAGATACTTCATGTTCAACGATCAGGGATAATTCTTGTATGAGTTTCAGATATGCATTCATTTTGTTGTGATTTTGTGTTTCAACAGATTTGTCAATACTAAATACACTGATGACGCAAATTTTGTGAATGATTTAGCAAACAACACTGTATCGCCAGTTATGCACAACTTAGCAAAAGGAGGCCTACAAACAGAGTTCGTTAGGGTTTGAACTCGAACCTTTCTGTAAAGTTCACATTTTGAATGTTTGTAGAAATTTCAGGGAATTGTTGTATGATTAACTGTTAAGCATTTAAGCTTTTAGTATGTGACATTCTCTTCTCAACTACAATGAAATCTTAAAATTTGTAAATGCTGGTTTCAAAAGTATTTTGCACGAAAAATGTCACGTGCAAGATTCTAACTTTGTAGGCCTAATTGTCAAGATCTTGTGATCGGTCAACCGCATTATGCCTACATGGATTAAGTAAACACTTTTCGAAAAGCCCTATGTCTAGCTAGACAATATAGGCAGAGTTAATTTGCCTAGTCAATACAGGCCCAATAAATTGTGCTGTAAATAGTTAAAACACACATGATTGAACATCACAACCAATTGAAGTTGCAGCCATAAAACGTGTAGACAGATTTTGTAGCTAATTATGACTCAAACCTACTAATGGAATAAATAACTAACCCCGTGGGTTTCAAAGTTTTTGTAGAAATCAGCTTCAGCTCATAATATGATTATAGTTTTCAGCTGAAGATATACAAGTGGCATTATGGAATAATGTATTCTATCCATTTAGTAATGCAATTTTTAACAGGATTGCTCCTTTTAATATGCAAAGAAGTTCAACTACTTCAGACCTCACTGCTGTCAAACTAATGCAGATGCCAGGTCTGTACAGATACTTCAGTGGCAAAACCAATTTCAGTTACCGTATAACAATACCCTCCGCATAACGTGTAGAGGTGCCCTGACGGTTATTCTAATTGAATATCTTTTCAACATTTGATAGACCAAGAAGAGCATAGGCCCCACATTTTGCTGTTCAAGCAGCTAGTTGTATTTATCCACTGGTTTTAACTTTGGTGATAAGCCAATCCTATCCTAATTGAGCATTTATATTATGTTCCAGTAGTGGAGCAACTGGCAAATATAGGTAAACCAATTTGCCATCCCTCTCCTTTTTTAAAATGCTCAACAGAGCCATATGCATGGTGTAAGCAACAATATCACCATGTTCTTAAAAAAACTATTTTGGTTTAAAACAAAGTGCTGAAACTGTTCCTCAAACCAATTTTCAGTCTTCAAATGCAAGTGATTTTTGCATCCTAAGTAAATAGCAAAAAATACAAGGCCTACCTGTGAGCTTGTTGGTGTGCCCCCAATTTGAGCTCGCAGCCGATCTGGAATGGTTAAGACAAAGCAAATGTTAGAAGGATTTAGAGTTGGCAAGCAAGTGTGCAAAACAAAGTTGTAAAACCTTTCGTTTCAAATCATTATCCTTAGCTACGTAAATTATAACATGGGTGTGGGAGTTTTTACATTCAAATTAATCCTTAGCATGCTTACCCCTTAGAATGCCAACATTAACAGGAGTTCCTGGGTTCAGCAAATCTAAAAATGCCAAAAAACGTCCAAACCCATGCAATATCGAGCAAAAATAAACGATAAAAAAGTGAAAAGATGAAAACGTAATGCGACAACTTTAAATACTATCTTAAAACATAAACTTAATTCTTAGATGTAGCCTAAATCTTGATTGAAAAGACCACTATAAAATAATCTCTAGAATGTAAAGAGAATAACACTTTATTCTCTCGTGTCGCAGACTCTGAAGTAATATTGGGATCAATTTACATGCACAGATATTTAAGCAAAAAACATGCCATTCGGAAAGGCTCATTAGAAGCAGTAAAGTCATTGGCTTAATTCAAAATAGAAATTAAAAACTTTCGTAAGTCCGACATATAATGGAATTGTGACAAACACCACATAAGCCGGCTTCTTAGGATCACAATCATCATATACAAGTGAGCTGCACTGAGAAATGACCTATTGCAATCAGTGCAGCTCACTAGATGGGCCACAATGTGCAATAAACATACAAACCAATTTTTTGACACCTGAACTATTGCAGTTAGGCCTACCACCATGATATATATGTGTTAAAACTTAGTTTTGTAGAATCTCACAAGATTGTGTGTTTACTGAGAGATTTGAGTCACAGACAGAATAACCAACCTTCAATGCAATAAAACCACGCTTTTAAAATTAATTGCACAGGCGATTAGGTATAATTATGATAGGCCTACAGCTATTAGTCTGATTTAATATGAAAATTAGTGGTAATCAGGCTTTTAAATTTCAATAACATTATATCTGATCATTGATTATTTTATAACAAAGATCGGATCAAAAGTTCAAGATTAAAACTGAACATCTATCCATCATGCCAAGATCCACAAGCTATGGTACAAAATTAACACTGGTCATTCATGGGCATTGAATCTGTTTGCATGAAAGGGGTGCAGTGAGCCATACAAATGAGCAATGCAGTACAGCGCACATTTTGAATACTTCAGAACGAGCAGAATTGAAAGCTTCTATAAACGTAGTACTTACGATTAACTGATGTTTGGGGCTGAGTCGAAGCCTGACGATAATTTGCCGGCAAGGCCATCTTTTAAATATATCTGTGAAAGCGTTGCCAAGATGTAAATAGGCCTACTTTGATGTTCGTTTAGCTTCAGCGTAAGAATACGCAATCAACGTTTAACAATTTCAAGCCATTTGAACTCAGTGGAGTAAAAGCGAATCATAACTACTTACTAATTAATACTAATACAGATATAACAAATTTACGAGCGACTTTCATGAGAAATAAGGACAGAAATTTTCTATCCACAACAATGAAAAGCGGAGAAATTCGATATGGTGGCAGGTCAGTCGCGGCTGCTTTTTTCCCATGATGCATTGCATTGCATTGCTCAAAAACAGCGTGTCAACTAGTCACTGATTTTATTATAAAATGTTGAGAAAACAGGTAATTATTAACTGTCTTGGGTATTGTTTTCATATTATTATACTAAATATTTTCTCTGTTGATTATTTCACTATTTAAAATTACGTGTTTACCTTATTCGAAAGGAATAGCCATCCAATTTTGAAAATCACCTAAAATCCTCCTCTAATTGCATGCATACCTTTCCAGGTTCTTTCGTGCTTCAAGAATCTACACAAAACTAGGAAACAAGTATTCAAAAATGACGATACTGCATTAAGAGGTGTCTATCTCTTCTATTGAAATTGTTATAAATTAATTATATGCATGCTGATATGAGAATCTGAATGTAAATGAGGTTCATAATTATGAACATGCATACCACATATGTAATGACAATCATTACCATTTGAGGTTGTAAAAATGAGTAAATGACTATATTACATATGTACGCATGACATGGGTATGTCACTAGAATTGAACGCCCTTTACATTTCCAAATGATTACAGTATGCATATTTGCAGTGCCGTACGCAGGATTTTATTTTGGGGGGTGCTGAACCACATCTCCTATGCAAAAATTTCGGAAATTTTTTTTGTGTAGAGAAAATTACTACCAAAAAGTGAACATTTCGGGAGGGGCTGCAGCCCCCTCAGCCCCCCCCTCTCCCGGGTACAGCACTGCATATTTGGGAAAAAATTGAATATAGCTTTGAACTTTTTAGTATAACAGCATTTATCTAATACAACCCACACTTACTTGGTTTCTTTATAAAATATTAGAAGCTCGCAAACGAATTAATGAAGAATTTAAGACTCATAAAACTGAGGAAAATGCTGAAAAAGTGCAAGAGGTGAAAATTTTATTTTGAACTATTAAAATCGGGCCAATTACAGTTGTAACAAAATTATGAAGTTTTGTTTATATCCTATTGCAGCTTTTAAAAGTAGGGATTGATTCAGAATTCCTACTGAGGACAACAGTCATTCAAGCAAAATTAACTCCCGATGGAAATTATGGTAATATTTCATTTAAAAACAATATAGCATCTTGGCACATTAGGCTATTTATGAGATGTACAGAGGAAGGGGGTTTGAATGTCGAATATTTAATTAATATTTTTTTATAAGTTGTGAATTGTTGTATGCGCTCGTTCTCAGACGAGATTGTTTTAAAGTGGTTATTAAATAAATTTTCCTAATTATGTTCTATTTTGGTAACTTACTCCTTTCACAAAAAATTGTAAGGATCAAAACAATTTATTCATTGCTTAGCCATCTAAAAAGTGGACATTACAGTCTTATTACAGTGTGTTCTGTTGCATCAGAACAAATTTTTTTTGTAAATCCATTGAAATTTTCAGACTTTTCAATAGAAACATGACAAATTCCTAATATATGGTACAAGCTTATCTCATCCATTTTCAGAAGCCAAAATAACTAAAGATACGGAATTTTTCAATAATGTGCCGTACAAAGAAGGATGAACCAG
Organism: Kryphioiulus occultus; assembly: GCA_034687865.1. Taxonomy (NCBI): domain Eukaryota; kingdom Metazoa; phylum Arthropoda; class Diplopoda; order Julida; family Julidae; genus Kryphioiulus; species Kryphioiulus occultus. The sequence continues at coordinate 17,878 of JAQGAF010001470.1, forward strand.
AGATTGTGTATTAAATTGTAACTTTCGCTATTCAGCTAACTGTAGATACCTTGTTCAATAAAAGTTAAGATAATATACTTTTGATGGAATTCGTATTTTTAATTTCTTCAAGTGACATTCAGATAAGTGTTAAGTCTGATACGGACAGATATCAGATATATTATTTAAGAGCAATGGCATCCTTGACACACATAACCCTGAAAATTATCAAAGCAAACGTGTCATCAGGAAAAATCTTTGTTTTGAAATATTTTGATTGCATATGTGGAGTTAGACCTAATTTTGTTGTTACTAGATGGTGCGCAAGTCGAACTTTAGATTGAAAATGAGGGGAGACGTGTACAGTCATACATATGTATTTGCTTAATAAGATAACAGACAGGAAGACTGCATGAACAAATCAAATGTGAAACCCTGAGAAAAAGGACCTCTGCCCCCAAGGGGGAAGGCCTATATAGTTTTTGATCAGAATGACTTGTTTGAAACAGGTCATTTTGGTAAACGAAATTTTAGAGGAACAGCGTGTCTCAATGGAAGAAAAAAAACTTGTGCTGGCCTATGACGAATTGGAAGAAATTCCAGAGAATTTAATTGAAAAATATGCCAGCTGGATCGAAGTTTTAGATCTCAGTCATAATCACATAAGGTAAGAATCCTGTCATACTTTTTCAGGTTGAAAATAATTTTAGAATTTCTAAAAAGTACGCATTTTGTTATGTTGACCTCGATGCTAAATTACTCGTACATTTTCAACTAAGCTTCTATAATCACTTGCACAATTCATCTTCTATTAGTAAAATTAGGAATAAATTCTCAAATGTTAACTTTGATCAAATAGCCTATAATAGGTCAAATAATGGTTGTCATAGTACATCGAGTGTTTATGCAGCGTTTCAAATCATTTTGCTTTGGTACATTTTACTGCCAAATTTGGAAATATTCACAATGAACAGAAACTTTCTATACTAATTCTTGACAGGAAGCCATCACTTTTTTTTAAAATTTAGCAAGTTTTGTTTCAAGTATAAAAAGTATATTTTTTCCCTTTTATTTTAAAAAATGTTTTAATTTGGTAGAAATTATGACACTGGATATAGGAAATTAAATATTCTGAATATAATCTTGTTTTTAATGCAGAAATCCTCAATGTTTGTTTAAATTTTCAAAATTGACCACGTTGATTTTGGACCACAACGATTTGGCATCTGATAGTCGATTTCCGGGATTACCAAACCTTCACACATTATGGATCAACAACAACAACATTTCAGAATTGGGTGCTTTCATTTCAAGATTGGCTCGGAGTGCTCCTAATTTAAAGTATTTAAGTATGATGAAAAATCCAGCAACACCTTGTTCGTTCGGAGAGGTATCCTTCACGCAATATGAGATGTATAGGTAAGTGTGTTATGTATTGCTAATTTCAGATTAAATCATGTGACTCATAAATGCTTTTTATACCTCCAGATTTTTCGTCATTTTCTATTTTACAAAGCTCGAACATCTCGATGACGTGAGAGTTTCATTTACTGAAAGACAAGAAGCAGCAAAACGCTTCAATAATTTAAAAATACTTCAACTATTGCTGCCTATAACGCCAAAATTCCCATTAGATCGCGAGAACAAGATTGTATAGACCGTAATAACAGGTAATAACAACCATTTGTTGCTTGTGAATCCAATTCTGTCATTTGTCTTACATGTAATTTATGTGTACTGGCAATTGTGTATTTTCTTTTAGTAGAAGTTCAATGTAAACTATCAATAGTCTCACCTTTATTTGTGGTTGAACATGGTTCACAAAGGACAATCGTATACAAGAATCGAGCGATCATCAGATACGGAAACAATTTTTGATCCATTCTCGTTGTATTTTGCACACCACACCTAAACGCAGAGATTACGTGAATAATAAATGAGATGTATATTTCATAACTACTGCCATACTGTTATTGCCTGGTTGCACCAATTTAGTGACTTTGTATAAAGCTTAATACAATTTTAGTTAGTGCTTTTCATCGCTTTCTTTGATCACAACAATTGTATTATCTGTCACTAGTTCAGTACAACCTGGGATAAAATATTCACAGAATATAATTGTGTTATTAGATACCTGATCAATATGTTCACTGAAAGTATGGATGCACTGCCTTGTGGAAGATTCCCAGACTTTAACAGTTTTATCTGAAGAACTAATGTAAAAAATTTAAAAGAAAAACATTGTTATATAAATAAAATATTTTTTTTGTCAAAGATAATTGTATTTTTTTAACAAAAAATAATCGTGGTGGCAATGTGGGTAACAATCCATGGCACTTCAGGAACATCAAACATTTTGAGGAGTACGAATCAAGTAAACACGTAGAAAGCAAAAACACATTTTCTTACCTTGAAACGAAATGGGTGTTATCGGGAGAATAATCGACATGAAGAACCCAAGAGCCATGGCCAGAAAGTGTCCCAACTAAATTGGCATGTTGCCTAAAATAGAAATGTTATTTAATAAATGCAGTCAACCTCATGTGTGAAAAAAGTAAAACATGTAGCTGAGTTGAAAGAATGTTTGAAAATTACACAATTTTTAAAAATAGTTAATATACTGACACGTGATAGACTTTCATATGCCCATCATCTGAAGCGGTAACAAGTAGCTCGGAGTCAGGTGAAAATGTCAAGGAACGAATAGGCATGGCATGTCCTATAAATAAATTGCTATCTCAATATAATGATCACATAACCGCTTTGTCAAACTTTATTCAAGTGCTTTTCCTTTGCCACAACATTTACTTTAAAATATCATAACTTAACCATATCAAAACAAACACTATAAGGGATTCTTTTGAGAAACAAAAAATATGCTAAAAGAGATTAGTTACCTTCAAGCGTATGTAGAAGTTTTCCAGTTGAAATATCAAAAACATTAATAATTCCATCAATGGCGCCACTTGCAATATATTTTCCATCAGGGCTCTGGCCAAATTACCAAAGGAAAAACGTATAAATTAATGGGGCAGCTGATTACTAATTGACATTTTAAATTACTCAACTTAATTGGACGTTTTAGACACGTACGTAAGCAATACTGAGCGTAAATTTCCCTCTCGTATCAAAAGTTGATTCCAGTTTTCCACTTTCCACACCATACAAATTTATTTTTCCTGAATGGCTTCCAGATGCCATGAACTTAGAATCTGGAGAGAACTTGACAGTCCAAGCATCGACTAATAATTGAAAATGCTAATGAATAAGTTAACAATGCAGGTTACATAAATAAACATATATAATCAATTACCTGGCCCTGCATCGATATTTTTAATTAAGTCCCCTGTATCCAAGTCCCATAATCGTATGTGACTGTCTAAAGAACTGGATGCCACGACTGAAATTTGATAACAGGAATGCAGAAATTTAGCAACATTAATTAACAACAAAAACTATAGAGCAATTGACTTGACACACTGAAATGTCAGATTTCGATTCAAATGTGCAGGGTTTTAAAAACTGATGATGAAATATATTTGTGTGACAGATTGGTTTGAATATTTTTTTCTAAAAGGACAATAAGTTTAGATAGAAGAAAAGCATACTCGTTCCATCTGTATTTATGTCAAGCGAAACCACTCCGAGGGCATGCCCTTCTAAACTGTGACGTAATTCCAACTTTTCGTCTGACCTGTGACAAATTTAAAATATTACAAGACGCACACAATTCTCCATATGACAAATCCATTTGATAGCAATGTAATGCCGACCCTACACGCTCAGTGCTACTGTCATTATTCATTTATTCCGATACTGCCAGAACGTTATCCAAAAATTCAGATAATCATCAGTAATGAGAATAGAATATCAATCCATCAGTGATGTGCACATTACACAATGAGGATCAGCAAGACGAGTGCCATATTTGAATATTCGAAATTACCATTTCCAACATTTGACCAAATCATCCACTGCTCCAGTTACTATTGAAGAAACATCAGTGTTCTTATTTTTGACCCAAGCGCACGTCCAAATTCCATCATCGTGAGCTGAAAAGTCAAAGTTGAATGGACATTACATTAAAATGGCTGCATGCAGCTTGTCAAAAAACCATGAAAGGCAAACGACAAGATGACCATATGAATAAGCATATGGTTTGTTTGGCCAAGAACTTTACTTAGAACGCTATATATTCGCTTAGATGTTGTGCTTACCTTGTTCTTGTTTAAAATTTAAGGAATACTAGAGATAAAAACAAATACGTGAGTCAATATACCGCATACTTTCGGTACCGAAATGCAGTGACAGAAATCCACGAGTCAACATTTGCAGCTTTTATAAACATGCATTTTATAGCTTAAATATGACATACCATTGTTTGTCCTTATTTTCAGCTGATTTATATACAAATGGTGAAATTACTGCAAATTGATAAAAAGGAAAACAAGAGCACAAAACTTGCAAGATTCCATTCGCGCGTCTATAGAACGCCTGGTCAGGTTGACAGGGAAGGTTAATGAAAACTTAAGGCGCTTCAGATAACTACGTGTACCTTTTCTAGCAAAACGAATAATAACGGAGTCCTGTGCGTACCATCTTCATGACAAAAGATTTGAGAAATGTTGGTTTCAAAGGCATTTTTACTTGAGAAAAACATTTATCCAAATCATTGAAAGACAATTTAGCCTTGTCAAACAACCCTTTACATGTAGTGCGCCAGCTAAATAAAAAAAAATACATTTATTCCAAAATGACCATGTCAATTTTTATTTTATGATTCACATTTGAGATTTATACACAATCACATGAATATTTTTGACGAGCTGGTATCTCATGTATTCCTTATGAGATATTAGAGTTAATGTGTTTTCTTTCCATGCGCTGTATTTTTACATGATTAGTAAGCAGCATAGTGTAATGTTATTATGCAAATAATCGAATAACAGCGTTTGACAAAATGCAGTCTTCAATTTTCACAATTTCTAAACCATACTGCCATAAATTAGGCAACATTTATTCCTTGCTCAAATATTATAAATAATAACTATGAGTAATACACTGTATTTATGCCCACATGGCGTTTTTGCAATCACTCGCATCGCAATGAATATTAATGAAAAAGCGTCATCAGTTAAAACAAATAACAATAACTTCAGTAGGTCAACCAAAGTTACTTAGATTAAGCTTACAAGATAGGATGACGATTTTTAATCAGGAAGTTTCGAAATACAGCAATTAGCAATAAATATGGTATTTCGCAATAAATAGTTATCAATCACTGATATAAAAATTATTATTGTCTAAATTTCATATATTACCTGGATGTAATCATCATTTTATTTTTATTCCTTATCTTCGTCACCATTTGCAACTTAGATGTAATTTGTACTTGAAAGCAAAGGAAAGCTTGAAAAAGTGAACCTGGCACAAGAAAAAAATAATATAAACTGCAATCACAACCCATACTTGGACGATTTGGCATAAACGTTGTTATCCATAACCAAAAGCTCAATGAAAAGTAACTAAGACAATAAACTAAACTAAAGAAGTTAGTTTTGCTGTATTTTAATATTTAAGTACGTATTTTAATATATATATGTATAATAAATTTCATGAAAATAAAAAAAAAATTATCTTTTAAAACTGGCTACAACACAAACCAGGTTTTTGATAAAGAAATGAAATTATGTGCCGCTTGGAAATCTGGTAAACGCCACTAACCAAAAGAATTTTTTAATGGAGAGTTTGTGGTATCTAAACGTACTTGCACGTTCTATGTTGTGGTTATATAAAGTACTAACACTAATTACAAGTTATTATTGTACAGGTTGTCCCAAAAGGCATTGCATAATCATGAAATTTCAACTGAAGAAAAATGAGCAAAATGGTCAACATGTTGATATTTGAGAAATGAAACGAACATTAATAGATGCCATATACAATATTATACATTGAGGACCACGTATTTCATCATATTAAGATTTTCTTCTTATCCATATGCATTAAAGAAAGTTAAAATTGAGTGAAATTGGCTAAAAACCCCAAATGAAAAAATAATCAGAATTAATTATAAATAACAATATGCAGGTATACAACGTTGCATTTTCAGAAAATAATCTGTACATACAACTTGTATATGTGAGTTTTTTGTCTCAAACCCGGTTAGTTTCTGCTGGTTTCTATGTTTAGCAGTAGAATGACTTTTGGGATATCCTGTATTCAGGGGATGATAAAGTAAACGTCTCAATGTAAGAATTTTTACAGTTATTTGTTAATCTTTGGGAAATATTAGTGAGTTTCAGAGATATGGGAAAGAAAAATGTCTATTGAAAAATAATGAAAATCAACATCCCAACAATTTTTTTGTATTTCCGTGAATAGAATTACAAAAAACATAAATGAAATTTGTACTTGTTCGCATGCATGCTATTTTGAAATTTAACCATTCAGAATTGAAAACAGAAGTGTTGCTTTAACATCCCCTACATCAGAAAAGTTCAAAAAATTCGAAAGTAGCATCGGTTCAAGAAATTTTAACCGAAAGACGTTTCCCTTCATATCATTCACTTCATTATTAGACATTTGTCTCAGCACAACAGAAGTGTGCGTAAGTGCTTTTTCATAACAAAAGTTGACCACTACTTTTGTGTTTCCAAAACCAAAAGAAGAAATGAGTTACAAAAGTATATTTCGACTGCAATTGGTTTTGCATGGTCAAGTGATGGGTAACATCATTGATTAGTCCTAACGACCACCATTAGATACAAGTTTTCAAATATCGACCCTAGATGGCATTGTTTTAAAATTTCGGAGCAACATTGGCCTACCAATCTTTTCATTGCACGAACATTTATTTTGTAACTTCTGACTTTCGTTTGAATATCTTTTGTTAGGCAGCGCTAAGTGTCTATTATTTGTATGGACTACGAGAAAAGTGATAGCATAATACATGTACTTGAAGGTGCCTCAAGAACGTAAACTTACACCGATAGATACTTTCGAAATTTTAACCAATGCTGCTACATTTTTACTATGTCTATTTTAGTTGATTAATTAGATAACAAATACCGTACAACATAGTTACTGCTGCTATAGGGCAGAGCAGGAGAGTCGTTAAGGCCTTGTCAGAAAATGGCCACATTTTTTGCAGATTTTCGTCCATGGGGTAATCTTTGTATCCCCAACGCCATCGTCTTCTTCGGTGCCATTGGCTCCATTCTCCTCTATGATTCCAGCTTCGACTTTTCTGGCGATGGGCACTGCCCTTCCTTGCATGACAGTGACGTCGTCGTCCACGGACCTGGATCTCACCCTGGAGGTGTTGCCTGCTTCAGGGGACGACTGGCCACTCCTGTCAGCCTCGAAGGCCTTCAGTTGCGCTTGACCAGCCTCAGCAAAAGCATCGTCATTGGTGAGGGTTGCCTCAGCTATTTCTGCAGTGTCTTCACTGGTGCTGGGCAGTGTTGAGCTGACAATGGTCTGCACCAGGTCCATGCGTGAGTCCAAGCTGTACTGTCTGCCGGCCATCAGCATGCCCTTGACCCGGCATCGGATGGCCGGGCTGCCCTTGACGTCTAACTGCAAGTTGCGAAACTTCTTGTAGAACTCCCGGATGACGTCGCTGTTGTCGAAGATGGCGAGGTAGCTGCCGTTGACCACCTTGGGGGACATTGGACTGTTGGCCAGCAAGAGGCTGGTGCCGAACTCCGGGTGCATCTTCTTGATTTCGCTCACGTTGGCCCGTACCTTCTCCGAGGGGTTCTGGTGGATCTTGACGATCTCTTCGGCCATTGCTCGGATGATGTTCCAGTCCCTCAAGATGTCCGTTTCGGTGGTCTGCGGCGACGTGACGGTGAAACGAATGACGTAGGTGCCGTTCAGGGAGGCTGGGACGCAGTGCAGCTTACCGCTCGAATTCAGCTTCTTCAGCAGGATTTCGGTCAACTGGTTCTCGCCCTGCGTTCAATTAAGTCAGATTTCATTTTCATGAACGTTGGCAACTTAACAAATAATCTGATGAGTTTGCCTGACAAGTGAGCAATTGAGTAAATTAAAGGAACCTTCGATGTATTATAATTTGGAGGACATTTCAGATCCCTGTTTTGCAAACCTGGGTTAATTATCCAAAATTGGGAAAAATAGGTTTTGCTTTGGGAAATGAGACACCTCGGAACACAGATTAAAATTTACCGATAACGTGTAGAAGAAGTAATCTGAAAGAAGTGATCATGCAGTGATCATCAGTCGGCATGCACTGATATTCTAAACCCGATAAATGCGCCCTACTTTGATCTATCAGATTCAAACGTTTTTGATATTAATATAATGAATATTCTACCTGCATTGGAATAAAAAGTAATTTCTGATAAGCGGTTTTAGGTGATGCAGGAAAAAGTTTGGGAAGCTGGGATTCAGAGAATTTTTTTTTTACATTTTCGAGGAATCGATTTATTGGAATTTGCATTAAAATGTTATGTACTTTTTGATGCCATTGTAAAGATATCGCAAAATGTTAACTGCATTGTGATAGCAAACAACTAATGTTGAAGATAAGTTATATGAGCAATAAGCATCAAATTCGATGAACAAGATTAATTAAATGCAATATTACCTTAAGCCTGAATACAACCATTCCCAGATGGCGTTCAACTGGAACCTCAAACCAATCATCTGCCCGAACCAAACTTTCAAACTTGGTCGCAAGGCGCACACCCTGCAGATGAGATAATAGACATTACAAAAGAAAAAGAAAAATATTACTGGTCGTATATAGCACAAAACAATATTTCATAATCAGCAGAGGTGATCTGGTGGCTTATGTTCCCTCAATAAATTTCTCGAGCCTCTTTACATCGGTATAGTAGATGATGAAATCAACAAGTGTTCTGTTCTATTACTTCGCAATACACAAGGACCGCATTATCAGAATTCAAACCGACCTTTCTCACGTGTTCCTGCAATCCACGAATGCCAAAATTTCTGATCACAAACCACAGCTTCAAGGACCGAAATCGCTTGCTTAATGCAATCTGCCAATGCTATAAAAACATTATTTAATTTTAAAATACTGTCCCTCAACGTAATAGTTCAAAACATATGCTGGAAGCTTCTTACCATGTAATCAATAGCAAGACCTAAAACCAATACGGAATATTATTTTAAATCAAGTGAATTTATCGTGCACAATCAGACTGATTTTCCTTACCTGAATTTTCGTGCTGCAAATACAACGGATCGACGTTAAAGGTTCGGTGCAAAGTTTCACTGTTTTTTATCCTGAAAGCAAATTTAATATTACAAAAGTATATTCTTTACATCTACTGTATATTTATTGTCTATACGAAATTGAATGTTCAAGTTTGTTGTTAGCTTATAATTCCAAGATTTCAATTGAATTTCCCCGACTTTTTCAAAGCAAATACATTATCCCTAACGTTTCCAGTCCTTATCAATTTCCTTGAAAATCCTAAGTTTTCTATGTGTGGGGAACCCTTATAAAACATTGCCTTCTCTGAAACGACTCGTATGCCAGCAGTGATTGCCTGATGTTAAGGGCAGCTAAAGCGGAAATTACATTTTAAAGTTTAAAGTAGAAATTACATTGTTAACTTAGTTTAGTTTGATTTAGGTTTGTTTTAATATTGATATTTCTTATATTTGCTTAATTTCTTATATTTCTTATATTTCTTATGTGATATTTCGTGTATACGGTACGGTATATACCGTATATTCGTATATACGACACGGTTAGTAACACTCTACTGCCTCAAATTTGTCTATGACCAATTCTTTCTAGGAGGAAGACTTCTAGGAACATTACTGAAGCATACCCAAAGAAAGTTAGTTTATTGTTACAAATTACCAGTGAAACGTAGTATATTGTAATTCAGCTACTGTATCATATGTTTGATAACTTCGAAAATGTCGCTGTTGGTTGTACCATACATGTTGAAAACTGAAATTTATTTTCTGCTGGTGTAGTGGGTTGAGTTTTTACGCATTAGCAAACTATCGCAGTATTTCAAGAGGAATGTGACGAAGCAACAAACGCATTAAGGTGGTAATAATAAACGAGGTAAATGATGGAGTAAAAACGGGAAGTACATTTGTGTATCCCTCAAGGGGAAAAGGAGGGGAATCGAAACTGTTGATGTGCATTTACGTACGTGTTGCTATGTTTAGACAGAAAAAAGCTAGACAACTGTATGCTGTTTGCCAATAACTGTTTGTAACACCCCCAATAACACGCATCCCGGTCTATTTTTTACTTCCTCTCATCGTTTCTTGTTAATTGCACTCCACTGCTACCAAATCCTTTATCGTTTCGTCTTTTGCGATATCACACATTGGGGGCTATGTCACAAACGCTTTTTCTAAGAGTGGTTTCGAAGCATTTTTCTCCCTTGCCAACTGATGGACCCTGATAGAGACAGATGAGTCCCTGCGGTGGCATTAGTGATGACCTACGACCGGGTGTGTCAAACGGGGTTGTGACACCAACACCGACAACTGTAGACAATATGGGACTCCGGACTTTGGAGTAAATAGTTTCTGGTTAACCCCATCTTTCATTTGAAAATTATTGTTTGAGTCCTTTTCGATGTTTTAAGGCGATGACGAAGTTACTCGGTGCGATTTTTTCATTTCGAAAGAGTTTTGAGAAAATTAAAGCAGTCTTTGAACTTTTAATGAGCTCGACAATCAATAAAGACAAAATCGATAACATCTGTGCAAGTTTATATCTAATATCATCCAACTGATGACTTCCCAGAAGACTGTCGGTCATCAAATTTCATAAAAAAAATTTTGAATGAGGTTAAGCCGAATGCCGTTTGGTTGTTTAAAGAGCGAGGGATACCCTTTAACAATATGAAATTTCACTTTATCATCACCTCAATTTCACAGATACATATGTATTACAAATAAACAGGCACATACTACAAAAACATCGTAATGCTGGAGTACATCATTGTACATCTGCCTGTTATTTAATGCAATTCACAAAAAATCTAAGCACACGTTTTTATTTGTAAATGATGAAAAGTAATTTCACTTAAGAAAAAACTTTACGAGAAAACAAATGCAGGAATTAACGCTTACCGTGAGGTTTCAATAAATTAAGTTTCAGAGTTTTCGTATATAATTTGCCAAAAGAGATGGTTCCCCAAAACATTTAGTACTATTTTTGTAAATAATTTATAAATGTTTTACAATGCATTCTAAAGAATGTGCTATGAACAATGACATTTGCAAAAACAATATCACTGACAAATGATGTACTTCAGAATAAGCTTGCAGACTGGAAGTGTAGTAGTGTACTGTAATCGGTATACATGTATACAGGACATGTACATCCCGATACCCTATATAATATTCACCATTTTTCATACGTGAATATTATGAACACTCATAGTGCTTATAAAGAGGCCATTGTAATATATTTTCATCATAAGATACTTATATTGAAAGTATTTTGTCATGATGAAAATATATCGCAAAATCTCCATTTGGTATCCAAAAGGAATATTTTCAACAAAAAATGTATCGCAATAAATAATGACATTGTGAGCATTATCAAGCATGTTGTATAGCAATTTCGGAAAGAAACAATGTTTCACTGGCCATTGCTAAACTGTATTTGAAAAACGTCAAAAATGCAACTCTTCGTTTTTTCAACTTTCAATATAAAAATTACAGGCAAATGGGATATTGTTAATTTTTAAAATAATAAAACTGCCATAAGCGAAATCTTTGAAAAGTTACAAGAAATATTGGATCTTTAGTGTATTAATAACGATGTAAACACTAGTGAGGGCGACTTCTTTTAAATATTAAAAAAAATTCTTTATAATGACGGAAACGCCATAGGCGAAATTTTTTTTAACAAAAATAATGCATTTTATGTACATTTTTCATAAGAAAAATTAATGATAATGATAATTAATGACAATGATACTTATACCAATCAAAATAGTTGTGCCACAACAAATTTCCAGACATTATGAATTTCCCTGACTTCTACCAGACTTTCCCTGACATAATGGTCAAAATGTTAACACTTCCCTGACTTTCCCTGACCACATTTCATTTTCCTCACATTCCCTGATGGTATGCACCCTGCATTGTTACATGGTACCAAACATTGCAACATGCGTCAAACATTGTTCCAGGCAGCAAACAATCACTCCTGACCAAAACGTAATGTAAACATTTCCCATAGAGAATGCAGGGGACAAAATCAGCAAAATTCACGTTTCCCTGCCAAAATACTATATAGGCTTAAAAATGAACAAAAGTGAAATTTCTTGAGTCTCTCATTTCACGTTTCATTTTCCAGCGATGTCAGCTCTCATGCCGTCCATGGTACGGAAGGGTGCGGCATGAGGCATAATGTCAAGCAGCATCTTTGAGGTGTCAGTCTGTTATACATGTATAGAAAACACCGAGCTCGACAGGTTTCGGTGACGGTGGTTTGAAATGAACGCCGCAAAACACGCACTGTGGTCGGCTCAGAATTTGGCGATGTCCGGGCTTGAGATGGCTCAAAAGATTGCAGGAAAAACTGACCGAAACGCATGCCGTAGATGGTGCGCTACGGGCGGCATTGAGTTTTGAGAGGACCGGACTATTTACAGTAAGATGGTGACAAAATTGAAAGTTACCAGACAGTAAAAATGGAAGCTGCCTCGAAGAGAGCAGGGAAAATTGACACACACTTGGCGTTGTCCGGGCTTACGCTGTCGGGCGGTGAGAAAGGAGGTTGCCATGAAGTGGCAGGGAAAACCGAACCAAATGCATGCCGCAGAAGGTGCACTAAGGGCGGCATGCAATTTGGAGATTTCCGGGCTTAC